>JADBJO010032720.1:0-15400 GCA_016801955.1 Conus betulinus
GAGATGAGAGAGACTTAACAAAACACAACGAAACGAAACAAACCACCGGAAAAAAATACAGCAACCAACAGAGTGAAAACCTATCCCGAACCCCCAAAGATTCACCACCCCCGCTGTCAGCTTTACTGTTCGATGTTTCTGTAAGAAACGGTCACGCACTTTCCCACTCCATCATGCTCCATTCAGATCCAGGGAAATTTCCGGTGCATCTTAATGTGATATTCACACAGGGCGTTTTTTATGAGTAAAGAGGGCATAAACAACATCAAAAGAAAAAGAAAGGGAGGATGGAGTGGACTGTTCGGGGTGGGGCGAGGATTACGCTGTAGTAAGATAAGGCAGAGCGCATGTGGATAGGGGAGGAGACGGAAATAGAGACGGAAAAGATAGATTTCGCTGATTTGCAGGAAAGGATGTGTGTGAGGCAGGTGGTGGTGCAAATGTTGCTGAGATGGTTAGGAGATAGGACAGGAGATATAACAGAGGTACGGAAATGGTTTACAGAAAAAGGGAACTGAAACACAAGAGAATGAGAAGATAAGACAATGAAAATACACAGGATGAGAGAGAGAGAGAGAGAGAGAGAGATAGAGAGAGAGAGAGAGAGAGAGGAGAGAGAGAGAATGTGACAGAAGTTTAATCAGTGGATAAAGATACACGAGACGACGAAAATGATGTGTGTGTGTGTGTGTGTGTGTGTGTGTGTTGTGTGTGTGTGTGTGTGTGTGTGTGTGTGTGTGACAGACAGAGATGAGAGGAATGAGAGAGAGAGAGAGGACAGACGTACAGAGATGGAGAATAATAACAGAATGCAAATCAGAGAGGAGACATACAGAGAACTGAGTATGGATAGTGGAAAAAGAAAGAGATAGACAGACAGAGACAGAGAGACCAGGATGTAGACAAGGTAAGATTTATGTAATTGGAATTTTCTATTATAAATGGGTCACTTGATATTCATCTAACAATGAATACAAAATGAAAATGTTGACAACGATTAAAGATGACCGTGACAATAAAGCTTAGTCATATTGTTTGTTGCTACTACTTTCGTCGATCTTGTTTATTGTCTGGTATTGTTCTAATTTTCTTGATGAGTCATCTGATGGGTGCAGGTCTTTATTGTTACAGTCTATCGTAGATAAACATCATTTCATTTCATTAAAATGGATCATTTTAGAGAGAGAGAGAGAGAGAGAGAGAGATGAGAGATGGGGAGAGAGAGAGAAGGAAATGCTTGAGGGGAGACAGACATACAGAACAGACAGGCAGGCAGACAAACAAGCAGACGCACAGACAGAAAGACAGTGAAACAGAAAGAGATGACAGATGGGAACCCACAGCTAGACAGAGACAGACAGAGACCAGACTAGACATGAATAGAAATAAAGAAAGACAAAGGTGGAACTCTGCGCCTCGTTTATTTCAGTATGCACTCCCACAACCAACGAAAATAACCAAAATTGGAAAGAAAAGAGGAAGTTTGCAAGCCAGCTTTTCCTTGTCAAGTGTCTCTGTTACAGCTGTCCCACGTGGTCACATTCACGCTCCATCCAGATCCTCGTGAATTTTCGCCTTGAATGTGATATCCACAACTATATCGTATGAAATAACAACGTTTTGTGAGGAGAAAAGGGCGGAAAGGTGGGGTGGCGGTGGAAGTTGTTTGGGATTAAAGGATGGGTGAGGAGCATTAATCGAGAGACACACAGATTCGCAGAGACTGGTTGGAATAGAGCTCAGATAGACAGAAGACAGACCGACAGAGAGTGAGATAGAAATTGCATAGACAAACAGACAGACAAACAGACAGACAGATACATAGAAAGAAAGATAGATGGATAGATTGATACGGAACATAATGCATACATGCATACACAGACAGACAGAAAGATACGCGATAGATAGAAATAAAACAGAGGGGGGATGAAGTGGTATCAATGAAAGTAGAAGGACACAGGTGAAAAACGGGGGGGGGGAACGAATACAGACACTAAAGTAAAATGAAATGGGTAGTTTTCGTGGTGTGAGTTTCAGTTCCAGTATAGCCCAGCCGACCACTGCAGGGCATTATCATGACAGCTCTGGTGTGAGATAAAGGACATAGTGAAACAGGGGGTGAAAAGGAACAGAAGCTGAACAGAGAGAGAGACAAAGTCTTCAGGAGTGTGGAAGGGGGCTGAACGTGCATTTTATGGCCAGATACGAAGCGGTGAGATAAAAAGAAGTAAAAATTCAAAAGCTGATGTGATAAAAGAAAAATAGTAATGTTAAGAATAATAAAAATGAGGACTACAGGAAGGACAAACAACATTTTTGGGACATAAAAAGACAGAATAAGAGATAAAAATAACGGAAGATAAAAAGCGATTGGACTCGAGAGGTGTGGTATGGTGTTGGTTTGAAGCCAGAAAGAGGAGGAGAGAGAGACATGGAAGAGGAAAAACGGAGAAAGATGGCAGGTTTTAGGTGGACAGAGCTGTATGTCCTTGTCTACAGCTGCAATTCAAAAATTCACCTCCATCAAGGGGAGGTCCCTATATAAACCTGAAACAATCGCTCCAGGCCGCCGCCTGTAATGTGATAATCACAGCATGTCCTCTGTAGTGAAGAAGAATAATGGATACATGTTTTCAATGGAATGCTGGAGGGAAAGGGTGAGCATCATAAAAACATGGGACGTTGAAGTGGCAGGCAGAGGATGCAAGCAAAACAGTGAAATGAGAGGGTAACTTCTCGGGTGTGAGTTTTAATTTCAGTGTAACTATACCCAGTGACCACACAGAACCCTGGCATAGCTGTTTCCGTTGAGAGATAAAGGCGTGGTAGGAAAGGGTATGGTAGTGACAGGAGTTGAAACAGAGGGGAGAGAAAAGGGTTTACGTGTTTGTGTTGAATTGGGGGGCTGAAGGGTGGAGATAGTGCGAGAGATAGGACAGTTAAAATAAATGATCGAGAATAGAAGCCGATTAGAAGAGAGATGATGTGAAATATTATCTAATACAGATGGCGACTGGTGGATGGGAAGACAGAAACGAGAGAGCTAAGACACATAAAAAATCCGAATTGGAATAGATAACAGAACAGAAAGAGCGAATAGGAGAGGGGAAAAAGGAGGACGGAAAGAGAGAGACATAGACAGAGAGAGGGTAATAAAAGACAAGGAGTGAAAGACACCTGATATAGGTGAGATATACACACATGATTGAGTCAAGACTGGACAACGTGAGAAATAATAGAGAGAGAGAGAGAGAGAGAGAGAGAGTGAGAGAGGAGAGTAGACATAGGACAGAGAAAGACAGAATAAAGACAGGTGCAAACAACACACAGACCAAACAGGAATACAGGCAGATAGACAGATAGACATATAGACAGTCACCGACAGACAGACAGCACAGTGGAGACACAGAGAGAGCTCACATCTGCCTATCATCAATGTCCGTGTCTACAGTAGTAGCTCACACTATCATGCGCCATGCCCTACCAGAGAAACTCCCCAGCCACTAATAATTTGATATAAACAACCATGTTTATAGATTAATGACGATGGATGAATGGATTATTTAAATAAAAATGATGAAGGGGAAAGAGGGACATCAGGAACAGCACAAGTAAACGAAACGCTCAAAGGAAATGCAGTAGAAAGAAAAAAAAACTAAGGGACAGTTCATTTGGTGTTAGTTTTTCCACTTCTGTTTTTTTATATAAGCCCCAGATGACCATAGATCTTTTAGAGGTCCTGTGCAGGGGTGAGCCTACTCAGCACTGTCCTTTTAAGGGCTGTTTCATTGTGGTATAAAAGACTGATGGAAAAGAGTGGTGCACAGCAGGAGGTTTGAATTAGAGGGAGAATGGCTGGTTTGAGGAATGTGTTTGGAATGGCGCGAGGATGCAGCGATGATCGATGAGCAGGACAGTCAGATAACGAAAAGAGAATGGAAAACTGGACATAGAAGAAAGATCATGTTGTTTGTGGTATAGGATCATACAGAGGAAAAACGTTGTACAATGAAGGAAGAAAGGAAGGATTGTTCATTTATTTCAGCCTTACTTTTGTTTAAGTACTTAAACAATGTGTAAGTCTAGTCAATACAAGCTAAGCAAATGGGAATACTTACCACTAGCATTCTACAGGCAAGATAAGGAGTACTTTTTCTCCATCCACATAAAATTCTTGTTCCCAGAAAAACCAGAAAAGTTTGGGTGAAACACCCAAACAGAACAAACAAGAATACGCCATACGCATAAAAAGACATAGAGACAACCAGCAGACGTGTGAACGCCGATAAGAACGCCAAAGATGCCTCATCCTGCCACAGGCTTTACCATCGATGTCGTGTTAAGAACGGTCACGCACTTTCCACTCCATCATGCTCCATTCAGATCCAGGGGAAATTTCCGGACCCCCTTGTAATGTGATATCTGATAGCTGCTTTTTTATGAAATGACGAGGAATAAAACAACATTCAAAAGAAACAGAAACTGAGAGGGATGGGCGGTAGGGCTTCTGGCGAAGATCACACTGTGGTACGATAAAGGCAGAGAGCATGTGGATAGAGGAGTGAGTGGGAAATGGAGATGGGACAGATAGATTTGGTGATTTGCAGGGAAGGATGGTGGTGAGGCAGGACGGGTGGGTCAAATGTGAAAGGAAATGGTTACAGAGATAGGACAGAGAGAGATAAAAGTGACACGGAAATGGGGCAGAAAAAAAGAGGTCTGCAACAGAAGATGAGCATATTAGATCAGAGGATGGAAGATGCACCAGGACAGAGAATGGAAAAGAGAGAGAGGAGAGAGAGAGACAGAGAGAGAGGGGAGAGAGGAGAGGAGAGAGAGAGAGAGAGAGAGCAAATCAAGCCAAGGGAGGGAGAGAGAGAACAGAGAGAGAAGAGAGACAGAGAAAGAGGAGAAGAGAGAGAGGGGAGAGAGAGGTAGAGTGAGAGTTTGAGACACACCACACCAGAGAAGGGGAGAGGAGAGAGAGAGAGAGAGAGAGAGAGAGATAGATGAGAGATAGAAAGAGAGAGAGAGAGGAGAGATAGAGAGAGAGAGCGGGAGTTTAAGCCCTGATTGATTAGTTGGTTGATGTTTTGATAATCAAGGATGAAAGATTTTAGGCCCACAGCCTATTCTTTACAATCTGTCCATGTCATGCAGACAATATTTCATATATGCATCATTCTACTGGCAATTTAAAACCACAAGATATATGGTATAAATTAAATAATGACAAGGTGGGTAGTCAAACAGAATGAACAAAACAAAACAAACGAACCAAAAATCAGAGAAAGACAGAGAGAAAGAGAGAGACAGAGACAGAGACAGAACACAGAGAGACAGAGAAAGAAGAAGAGAGAATAACAAGTACACAAAACAGAGCAAAAAAAGAATGCACAAGAAAAAGAAATACAGAAAAAACAAACAGACTGAAGAACACCAATAAGAACACTAATGATGCTTCAGCCCACCGCAGGGCTTACCATCGATGTCTGTGTTAAAAACGGCCACGCACTTTCCACTCCATCATGCTCCATTCAGATCCAGGGAAATTTCCGGCCCCTTGTAATGTGATATCCAAGGCCGTTTTTTTTTTTAATTTAATGAAATGACCATATGAATAAACAACATCAAAAGAAACAGAAAAGGGGGAGGGATGGGTTGGTAGGAGTTGTGTGGGGTGGGTTGAAGATCACATTGAGGTAAGACAAAGTAAAAGAGTATGTGGATAGGGGCAGAGTGGGAAAAGGAGACAGGAATTTGATGATTTGCAGGAAAGGATAGTGTGAGGCAGGACAGTGGTGCAAATGTTGCTGAGATAGTTAAATAGATAGGACAAGGAGATATAAAAACAATACGGAAATGGGCAGAGAGAAGAAAAGGAGACAGGAATTTGATGATTTGCAGGAAAGGATAGTGTGAGGCAGGACAGTGGGTGCAAATGTTGCTGAGATAGTTAAATAGATAGGACAAGGAGATATAAAAATAATACGGAAATGGGCAGAGAAAAGGAAAAAGAAAAGGAGACAGGAATTTGATGATTTGCAGGAAAGGATAGTGTGAGGGCAGGACAGTGGTGCAAATGTTGCTGAGATAGTTACAGATAGGACAAGGAGATATAAAAAACAATACGGAAATGGGCAGAGAAAAGAAAAGGAGACAGGAATTTGATGATCTGCAGGAAAGGATAGTGTGAGGCAGGACAGTGGTGCAAATGTTGCTGAGATAGTTTAATAGATAGGACAAGGAGATATAAAAAACAATACGGAAATGGGCAGAGAAAATAAAAATAGAGGACTGCAACAGAAGATGAGAATATGAGATCAGAGTATAGTAAATTCACAGGAGAGAGAGAGAGAGAGAGAGAGAGAGAGAGAGAGAGAGAGAGAGAGAGAGAAATGAAATGAAATCTTTATTCCATAAGGCCAAGGCCTTCTTTTGAAGAGGGGAACAAACAAAATAATACATATAAACATCATTACATACACATACATAAATATACAATCAAGTTATAGTAATCTGCCGTGCTTTAAATGCTTGAAAAATATGAAGTGCTAATTTTATTACTGTTCGTTGAGGCCCAAAAAGAGAGATAAACAA
The DNA here is from genome assembly GCA_016801955.1 of Conus betulinus. Classification (NCBI taxonomy): domain Eukaryota; kingdom Metazoa; phylum Mollusca; class Gastropoda; order Neogastropoda; family Conidae; genus Conus; species Conus betulinus. The sequence goes on from JADBJO010032720.1 coordinate 6,601, forward strand.
AAAACCATTTCGATTATGAAAGAATTTTGAGCTATGAATTTTTTCTCTCATGCTATTGTAGAATGGACAACATAATAACAAGTGCATTTCGTTTTCGACTGCAACTTTACATAGTTTACAAATGAAATCTTGTGGCCTGTGGTTTCTATACCTATAGTAGTGAACTGACAAGTCAGAAATGTCAAATCTAAACTTAGTTATAATATACTTGATTAAATGCCTGTCAAAATCCATGCATGGATATATAGGTAGAGAGCCACACGGATTATAAAAAAGTTCTATATACAGAAAACCTGTCACTCTCATTCACGTGTTCGCTTCATTCTTGCCTTCTACAATCAATTAATCTCTGCGAAAAGTCACACAAAAATTCCTTGACATCACCCACACCTAGCTCCAGCCATACAAATTCAAATCCATGTCTAAACAACATGATCTAACATGTGTGACCCAAGTGGTCTTTCCTGGATTATCAAGATCACAGAGCATAGCATGAGCCTTCTTGGTAATCTGCCATTTGACATCTGCAGTATCTTAAACCAGTAAACGGATATATGTACAAACAAAATTTATAGTGACAGGATATCTGTTCAAATCATTATAAACCAATCGTTAGGAGTACAAAGACTAACACCTAAATACTTCTCTTAGGGCATATAACGCACTTTTTTCACAATACCGAGCTGCCTTATCAAAAGCCCATATCTCACATCCATACTGCATAATAGGAATCACTTGATGATCAAAACAGTTTTTAATAGCACATGCAAAGAATCACTATTGAATAAACGTAGACGTTGTAATATACACAAAAGAGCGTTCTTAGCTTTGCTAGCTAAATCGCGACAGGCAGTGTTGAAACTGAGTGTTGTCGTAAAATGAATACCTAAATATAGAGAGAAAATGGAGAGATAGAGTAAGAGATACAAAGAGACAGCTGGAGTAAGCAAGCAAGCGAGAGAGAAAGGGAGAGAAAGAAAGCACAAGAGAGAGAGAGGAGGAGGAGAGGAGAGAGAGAGAGAGAGAGAGAGAGAGAGAGAGAGAGAGGGAGAGAGAGAGAGAGAGAGAGAGAACTGATTGACTGTTTGATTGAGGTTTAATGCTCAAGGATGAGATTTTAGGCAAAGCCTTGTCTTTCAGTCCGTCCTTGTTATGCCTACAATACTTCAATACATATCCATACTGACATTTCAACATACCAACACGTAGATAAAACAATGACATGATGGGTAGTAAAGCAGAAGGAACAAAACAAACAAAAACATGGAGAGAGAGAGAGAGAGGGGGGGGGGGGAGGAAGATGGAGAGAGGGAGCAAGAGGGAGAGAGAGAGTTGTGCAGAGCGGACAAAGTAACACAATGCAGTCAGAGAGGAAAAAATACAGAGGATTAGAAGATGTCGGTGGACAGAGCAAAGGAGACAGAGACAGAGAGAGCAGCACGGAAATAGAAGACAAGATTTCATATAGAGGGAATATGCGACTAAAAATTGGTAATTGGTAATTATAAAGACACCACGCTTGCAAGAAAAAAAAAAAAAAAAAACGGTGAGAATAATGAATACGACACTGGCAAAAAGACGACTGATATTGCTGTCTTGATACTGCTTTCATTGATATTTTTGTTGCCTATGATGCTTTTTTTTAGGTTTGTTTGTTTGTTTTGAACCAATTTATTGTCAGATTAACTCAAAGTTGTACTGACATTTAAGAAAACATTATGAACAGAATACCAACGTTTTTCATTCAAAGCAAAGAAGCATAATTAACACACACCAAAATACGCGCGCACACATACACATACACACACAAGCGCACACACATGCGCGCGTGCGTGACGCGCGTGCCCGCACACACACACACACACACACAACACACACACACACACACACACACCACACAACACACACACACACACACACATACAACACAACACACACACACACACAGATAGGCAGAGGAGGGCAGACAGACAGGCAGACAGACAGGCAGAGGAGAGAGAGAGAGAGAGAGAGAGAGGAGAGAGAGAGAGAGAGAGAGAGAGAGAGAGAGAAACAGATACAGACACATAGACAGAAGCAGAGACAAAGATGAAGACAAGGAGAAAGTCTGTACCTCGCTGTTTCAATATGCTTTCCCACACAAACGAAAAGCAATGAAAACGGGAAGAGAAAGATCTAGCTTACAAAGCCAGCTTTTCCCTGTCAAGTGTCTCTGTTACAGCTGTCACGTGATCCCATCACGCTCCATTCCGACCCTCATGAAACTTCTGGCCTCTTTTTGATGTGATAGCCACAGCTATATTGCTTGAATTAACGAGGAGTGAGGGAAGAAGGGGGGGGGTGGGGGAGATATAGGATGGCGATGGTGGTGGTGATTATGGTGGAAAAGGAAGGGGGGCAGGGGGCATCAATCGCACGAGAAGAGAGTGCACAGATACGTTGAAAGAGAACATAGACTCGTAAACAAACAGACATACAGGCAGATACATGGTGTGATAGAAAGACACACATACGGATAGACGGATAAAGATATCAATACATTCATACGTACATGCTTACATACATACACACATACATACATACATACATACACACACACATACATCCACATATATACACATACATACATATATACATACATGCATACATACATACATACATAAACGTATAGGTAGATATACATGTATACATACATATAAACACTTAATACATGCATGATTGCATGCATACATACATACGTATGTGGGTACGTAAGTACGTATGTACATACATACATACATCAGTGAAAGTAGGAAAAATACGTAGTGCAGAGAGGTGATGCAGAAACCAAAGCAAAATAAAATGGCTAGTTTCTTTGCCGTGAGTCTCCGTTCCAGTTCAAGTACAGCCCAGCCGACCATGCAGGGGTCTCGGGGCTGCTCTGGTGCCAGATAAAGGACATGGTGGGGAAAGAGGGAATAAACAGAAGCTGAAAGAGAGGAGGAGAGAAAGTCTTCAGGGGTGTGTGGAAGGAACAAAACAGTAAGATACAAAACCAGAACCGAGAACACATGTCGCATAACCAACAAAAAAGATTTCAAGCGTCATTGAGGACAAGGACTTAAGGAAAGAGAGAGAGCAGGGACAGAAAAGCAAAAAGCAGAAGAGAAAGAGCGATGAGAAAGAGGTGGTGATGGTGGCAATTGGAGGGAGAAAAGAGCGAGAGAGAGAGAGAGAGCGATAGAGAGAGAGAGGAGAGAGAGAAAGCGAGAAAGAGAGAGAGATGGAGAGAGCGAGAGAGAGAGCGAGCGAGAGAGAGAGAGGGAGAGAGAGAGAGCAAGTAGAGAGAGAGAGAGAGAGCGAGAGAGAGAGGGGGAGTGAGCGAGAGATAGTGAGCGAGAGAGAGAGGGAGAGAGCGAGAGGGAGTGAGAGAGAGAGAGAGAGAGAGAGAGAGAGAGATGTGACTGGACTGCACAAGAAGCGGTGATAGAGACAGAGACACAGAAAGAGACAGATTGATGGAAAGCTTCGTTGTCCCACGTCCACAGCGTTCATTGCACCTCATCAAACCCAATATACGTCCAAATAAATCTTCGGTCCTTTGTAACGTGATACTCACAGCCATATCCTATATAATGACGAAGACTAGTGGATGCATTTTTTATGGAATGCCGGAGGGGCATGGGTAAACATTAATAACAAGCATACGAAAACGAAGTGCAGACAGGGGATGCAGAAAAGAAGGGATATGAAGAGGGTGATTTCATGGATGTGTACTGTGTCCTCTTTCAGGGCTGATTAAGTATTAGACAGAGGGCAAGGTGGGGGAAAGGGGATGGGAAGGTGGAGCGGTAGAAACAAAAGGAGACAGAACATTCTGTGTAGTGTGGGATAGGCGCTGAAAGTGCAGAGATGGTCTGAGAGAGAGGACTGGAAGATCACGCTAAAGAATCCAAAGCTGATGTAGATAAGAGATTATGTAATGTGAAGCATCATTTGATACAGAGGAAGAATTGTGGAGAGAAAGACAGAGAAAGTGACAGGGAGGCACAGAAAAGCCTAAAATAAGAGATAGAGAATGGAAGAGAAAGAGTGAGGGGAATGGAGGACAGAAAGAGAGAGAGAGAGAGAGACCAAGAGAGTAAAAGAATAAGCAGAGAGAGAAAGACTGGGATCGATGACGAAAACATGGTGATTTCAATAAAAGAGACTCACAGACAAAAGTGAGACCGGGAAAGAGACAGAGGGAGAGAGAAGCAGAACAGACAAACAGACAGACAGACAGACAGAGACAGGCAGGCAGACAGACAGGCAGGCAGACAGAAAGAAAGAGAGAGAGACAGAGCAAGACAGAGACAGACAGACAGAGACAGAGAGACAGTGCAAAGACAGACAAAGACAGAGAGAGAGGGGAGAGGGGGGGGGGGGGGGGGGGCGGGGAGGGAAGGAAGGGAGGAAGGGAGGAGAAAGTTGACATTTTCAAATGATATCATCATTGCTAACTTGGTCTTGTCAGAAAAGGTGTGTGGGATCGCAACACACACACACACACACACACACACACACACACAACACACACACACACACACACACACATGGATGAGAGAGAGAGAGAGAGAGAGAGAGATAGAGAGAGAGGAGAGAAGAAGAGAGAAATGTGTTATCTATCTATGTATCCTTGTATCCATCTGTCTATCGATCTGTCCATTAATCTATCTATTTATCTATATATCTATCAGTCTAGCATCCGTTTATTTTCTCTCTATATTTTTTTATTATCTATCACTGTGTATATATTCCTTACTTATCTAATATCCACTTCTGAGTATTCTCTCTCTCTCTCTCTCTCTCTCTCTCTGTCTCTCTCTCTCTCCCTCTCTCTCTGGCCCTCTCCTCCCTCCCTCCCTCTCCCTCCCTCCCTCTCTCTCTCTCTCTCTCTCTCTCTCTCTCTCTCTCTCTCTCTCTCTCTCTCTCTCTCAATCCTGTATTCTCTGTGTTTCTCTGATCCTCTCTTATCTTTTATTCTTATCTTCTGTCCCAATCTCCCTTTTTCCCCTGTACCCATTTCTGCATCTCTTGTATGTCTCACTGTCCTGTCCTGTCTCTCTCACACCCCTCTCTGCAACGTTCACACCACCACCACCACCCTGCCTCATCATTCTTTACCTCAAATCATCAAATCCAGTATCTTTTCCCATCTTCTGTTGCTACTCCTTCCCTATCCACATGCTCTCTGCCTTTATCTCACTGCAGTGTAATCCTCGACCCCCCACCACCACACCCACCACCACCACCACCACCACCCTGCCCTCCAACCGCTCCTCCTCCCCCCCCCCCCCACCTCCCCCCTGTTTCTGTTTCTTGTGATGTTTGTTTATTCCTCTCCTTATTTTACGAAACACGCCCTGCGAATATCGCATTACAAGGGGCCGGAAATTTCCCTGGATCTGAATGGAGCATGATGGAGAGGAAAGTGCGTGACCGTTCTTACACAGACATCGATGGTAAAGCCTGCGGCGAGCGAGCTGAAGCATCTTTGGCGTTCCTTATCGCTCTTTGCTTTGCTGGTTTCTGTATTTCTTTTTCTATGTTTTTTTTTTAAAATAACTTTGTTTCGTGTGTGTGTGTGTGTGTGTGTGTGTGTGTGTGTGTGTGTGTGTGTGTGTGTGTGTGTGTGTGTGTGTTGTTGTTGCTGTTAATCTCTGTCTGTCTGTCTGTCTGTGTCTCTCTCTGTTTCTGTCTCTCCCTGTCTTTTTGTCACTCTGTCTTTCTATCTCTCTCTGTCTCAGTCTGTCACTCTGTGTGTGAGTGTGCGCGTGCGTTCATGTACGTGGATGTGTGTGTGTGTGTGTGTGTGTGTGTGTGTGTGTGTGTGTGTGTGTGTGTGTGTGTGTGTGTGTGTATGTGTGTGTATGTGTGTGAGGAGGGAGGGGGTGGGTGAATGCGTGCACTAGCTCATACATGCGAGTTTGCCTTATCATATGCATGTGTGTGTGTAAGCGTGTAATTATGTGTTTATGTTTGCATGTTTACGTGTATGTGTGTGTGTGTATGTGTGTGTGTGTGTTGTATGTGTGTCTGTGTGTCTGTGTGGTGCGTGTGTGATTACCCCTTTCTGTCTTCGTCTGTCTAGCTGGCTGTCTGTCTGTCTGTCTGTCTGTCTGTCCTGTCTGTCTCTGTCTCTCTCTCTCTCTCCTCTCTCTCTCTCTCCTCTCTCTCTCTCTCTCTCTCTCTCTCAGGACACTATGTACGTTTTTTCAAGCTAAACATAGCTAACTGCCAAAGTCTTCCTACATACTGTCATCAGAAGGAAAAGTAATCATATGCCAGGCTGCGAAAATTCATAACAGATGCGTAGAACATCAGGTAGCAAAGGAAAATCATTATGGACAGTGTTGTTGAAAAAAGTGACGAGAATGTCTGTTTCAGATCTGTTCAATGGTTAATATGAGAAGAGAAGAATACAAGAGAAATTCAAACATACGGATAAACACAGTAGAACAGAGAGTTTGGAGAGAGAGAGGAGAGGGGGGGGGAGGGAGAGAGGGAGAGAGAGAGAGGGGGGATAGAGAGAGGGAGAGAGAGAATGGCAAGAAAACGGACGAGACATGAAATGCATTTTTGACACAAACTGATCACTGATAATAATAATTAGAAAAAAAAAGACCATGACACTCCAAGATCAGATATAACAACAATGATGAAGACGACACTGGTAATAGATTTGAATTGTTGCTATTGCTGTTATTTCCGTTGGTGTTCTCTTGTCGTCTGTATAGTTTGTATTTTTGCTGATGAAGTCATCTGTTGGTGAGATCTTTTTACTATAAATATAATTTCATTGAAAAGATAGTTTTCAAGAGACAGACAGACAGACAAGGTAGACAGACAGGCAGACAGGTAGGCAGACGGACAGTCCTGCAGAGACAGAGACAGACACTGACGTAGACAAGAACAGAGACAAAGACGAACACTGTGAGAAACTCTGTGCGTCACCATTTCAATATATACTACCGCAGCAGTGAAAAGCAATCTCAACTGAAGAAAAATAAAGAAGACGAAGCTTACAGAGCCGGCTTTGCCTGTCAAGTGTCTCGCTGTTACAGCTGTCACATCATCTCATCACATTCCATTCAGATCCTGATGAATTTCCGGACACTTGTGACGTGATATCCCCAGCTATATCGTACGAACTAACCAAGTTTGAGGGAGAGGGGGGAAACGTAGGTGGTGGTGGTGGTGGTGGTGGTGATGGGGGTGGTGGTGGTGGAAAGGGGGGGGGGGAGCATAAATCGAAAGAGAAGGAAACAGAGTGCAAAGATAGGCTGGAAAAGAACATAGATAGGTAGATAGGATAGAGATAGATAGAGAAACAGACAGACAGGTTGACACATACATACATGCACGCATACATACATACATACATACATACATACATTCATACATACATACAGGCATGCATGCATACATGCATGCATACATACATACATACATACATACATGCTCGCTCGCTCGCTCACTCACTCACTCACTTACTTATTTACTTACCTACTTAAGTGCTTACTTACTTACGTACTTACTTACTTACATATTAACATACACACATGGTTAGAGATAAATACAGATGAGATTGGAGGAGCGCTAATGAAAGATAGAACACGGAAGAGCAGCAGAGAGGCGACGCAGATACAAAAGTCAAAAAATCAAATGAATAGTAGTTTTTCTTGGCGTGAGTCGCGGTTTCAGTTTCAGAACAACCCAAGCGAACATGCAGGATGAGTAGCTCAAGGGAACATGCAAGATGAACAGCCCAAGCGAACATGCAGGATGAGTACCTCAAAGGAACATGCAGGATGAGTACCTCGGGGGAACATGCAGAATGAATAGCTCAAGGAGCATGCAGGATGAGTAGCTCAAAGGAACATGCAGGATGAGTAGCTCAAGGGAACATGCAGGATGAGTACCTCGGGAGAACATGCAGAATGAATAGCTCAAGGGAACGTGCAGGATGAGTACCTCAAGGGAACACGCAGGATGAGTAGCTCAAGGGAACATGCAGGATGAGTAGCTCAAGGGAACATGCAGGATGAATAGCTAAGGAAACGTGCAGGATGAGTACCTCAAGGGAACATGCAAGATGCAAGATAGTACCTCAAGGGAACATGCAGGATGAATAGCTCAAGGGAACATGTAGGATGAATAGCTCAAGGGAACATACAGGATGAATAGCTCAAGGGAACATGTAGGATGAATAGCTCAAGGGAACATGCAGGATAGTACCTCAGGGGGAACATGCAGGATGAATAGCTCAAGGGAACATGCAGGATGAGTACCTCGGGGGAACATGTAGGATGAATATCTCAAGGGAACATGCAGGATGAGTACCTCGGGGGAACATGCAGAATGAATAGCTCAAGGGAACGTGCAGGATGAGTACCTCAAGGGAACACGCAGGATGAGTACCTCAAGGGAACATGCAGGATGATTAGCTCAAGGGAACATGCAGGATGATTAGCTCAAGGGAACATGCAGGATGAATAGCTCAAGGGAACATGCAGGATGAGTACCTCGGGGGAAATGCAGGATGAATAGCTCAAGGAACATGCAGGATGAATAGCTCAGGGGAACATGCAGGGTATTTTCGGGGCTGCATTAGTGTGTGACCAAGGACATGGTGAGATCCGGGATGGAAGGAACAGAACTGAAAAACAGAGGAAGAGAGAAAAGCTCTAGGGAGATGAGGAGTGGGACTGAGCGAGCAGATTAGGTTATAGTGGCGAAACGATATAAGATAAAAAAAATAGACATCTGGTGTAGATAG
>JADBJO010032721.1:5000-15397 GCA_016801955.1 Conus betulinus
ACTATGGACAACACATACATCGTAACCCACTATGGACCACACATACATCGTAACCCACTATGGACCACACATACGTTGTAACCCACTATGGGACCACACATACATCGTAACCCACTATGGACAACACATACATCGTAACCCACTATGGGACACACACATACGTTGTAACCCACTATGGACAACAACACATACGTCGCAATCCACTATGGACCACACATATATCGTAACCCACTATGGACGACACTTATATGGTTACCCACTATGAACGACTCACGCATGGCTACCCACTATGGACAACACATACATCGTAACACCCACCATGGACTACACACACATGGGTTACCCACTATAGACAACACATACATGGTTACCCATTATGAACGACACACACATGGTCACCCATTATGAACGACACACACATGGTTACCCACGATGGACCACACACACATATGGTTACCCACTATGAACGACAAATACATGGTTACCCACTATGAACGACAAATACATGGTTACCCACTATGAACGACTCACGCATGGTTACCCATTATGAACGACACACACATGGTTACCCACGATGGACCACACACACACATGTTTACCACTATAAACGACAAATACATGGTTACCCACTATGAACGACTCACGCATGGTTACCCACGATGGACGATACACACATGGTTATCCACTATGAACGACACACACATGGTTACCCATTATGAACGACACATACATGGTTACCCACTATGAACGACACACACATGGTTACCCACTATGAACGACACACACATGGTTACCCACTATGGACGACACACACATGGTTACTCACTATGGACGACACACATGGTTACCCACAATGCACCACACATACATGTCTACTCACTATGGACCACATACACATGGTTACCCACTATGGACCACACATACATGTCTACTCACTATGGACCACATATACATGGTTACCCACTATGACCACAGATACATGGTCACGCGCTATGGACCAAATGTACATCGATACCCATTATGGACCACACATACATGGGTACCCACTATGGACCACAAATACATCGTTACCCACTATGGACCACACATACATCGTTACCCACTATGAACCACAAATACATCGTTACCCACTATGGACAACACATACATCGTTACCCACTATGGACCACACATACATCGTAACCCTCTATGGACCACACATACATGTCACCCATGGTTACCCACTATGGACAACACATACATACATGTAACCCACTATGGACCACACATACATGGTAACTCACTATGGACCACACATACATGGTAACCCACTATGGACAACAAATACATAGCTACCCACTACGGACCCACACATACATGTTTTACTCACTATGGACGACACATACATGGTTACTCACTATGGCCGACGCATACATCGTTACCCACCATGAACCACACATACATCGTAACCCACTATGGAACACACCTATACTGTTACCCACTATGGACCACACATACATCGTTACCCACTATGGAACACACCTATACTGTTACCCACTATGGACCACACATACACTGTTACCCACTATGGACCACACATATACATCGTTACCCACTATGGACCACACATACATCGTTACCCACTATGAACCACACATACATTGTTACCCACTATGGACGGCACATACATACACGTTACCCACTATGGACCACACATACATCGTTACCCACTATGAACCACACATACATTGTTACCCACTATGAACCACACATACATCGTTACCCACTATGACCCACATACATTGTTACCCACTATGGACCACACATACATCGTTACCCACTATGAACCACACATACATGGTTACCCACTATGGACGGCACATACATGGTTACCCACTATGGACCACACATACATCGTTACCCACTATGAACCACACATACATGGTTACCCCACTATGGACCACACATACACATCGTTACCCACTATGGACCACACATACATGGTTACCCACTATGGACGGCACATACATGGTTACCCACTATGAACCACACATACATCGTTACCCACTATATGGACGGCACATACATGGTTACCCACTATGGACCACACAGCTGTTCGTGGACCGCCTTCTTGGTTGGTGTCTTAAGGACGGACAGTGGGTCAAGACTTATCCACTGTTAGTCATGCAGCGTTTATTTGTTCATTGTTAAGGACGAACAGTGGGTCAAGACTTTATTTAGCCACTGTTAGTCATGCAGCGTTATTTGTTCATTGTTAAGGACGAACAGTGGGTCAAGACTTTAGCCACTGTTAGTCATGCAGCGTCGTTATTGTTCATTGTTAAGGACGGAAAACGACCGAGACTTCATCAGATTGCGTGATTCGTTTGCTTCTTAATGACGAAGTAGCGCGATTACGACTTTAATCAGTCTTGGTCACGATGGTCCACTTATGAGCATGAAAATTCTTTGTCCTGTTGGTCATTGGTATGAGCATGAACATTCTTGTCATGCTGGTCCACTTATGAGCATGAAATTCTTGTCATGCTGGTCCACTTATGAGCATGAAACTGAAAACTTGTCATACTGTCCACATGTGAGCATGGAATTATTCATGCATGCTAGTCAACTTATGAGCATTGGAAATTCTTGTCATACTGGTCAATTTATGAGCATGCCACTAAACAAGACTTTGCCCAAAATTTACTCACATTGCATAGCGTGCTACTTAAATGTAAGACGAACAGCAGATGACGACTTCATCAACAATTTCTCACCACGTTATGCGTTGCACTTATCTATTAAGGAACAAATACTGATCAAGACTTTATCAAAGTTTTTCACCCTGCTGTAATTGTTTCTTGAAAATGGTTCAAGCCTTTAGCCACGTATAGCCTGAAGCGTATTTGGTCATGGCCAAGGACGGCAAGGGAAAACGACCGAGACTATCAGATTTGCGTGATTCGTTGCTCTAAGGACGAAAAAGACGGGGGAAGATTACGACTAGAATTCGTTTGGGTCAGTGGCTGGTGACACGTTTGAGCATGGAAAATTCTGTCATAACTGGCCACATTTGAGGCATGAAACATTATTGTCATGCTTGGGCAACTTATGAGGCAATGAAAATTCTTGTCATGAACTGGTCCCACTTATGAGAATGAAAGCGGCACGCACTAAAACGAAACAGAGTGCCCACAATTTCTCACATTGCATACGTGCTACTTAAAATTGATAATGGAACAGTCCATTGAGATAATGGGCAAAAAGAGAATGCCACACACCTAAAAGACTTTGCCCAAAATACTCACATGGCATAGCGGGCGTAACTAACTATAAATGGAATCAGCAGATGAAGGATTTCATCAAAAATTTCTCCCCTGGTGCACATTATCTATTTAAGGACCACAAATACTGAAAGACTTTATCAAATTTTTCACCTGTGCATAAAGGTTCTTGAAAAAGGACTGAGCAGCCAACAAAGACTTTAGCAAAGGTTGATCGAAAGCCTAGCCAGGTGTTACGTAATAAGGTGACGGAGCAGCTAGATCCAGACCTTGCCCATGCTTCCTTTAAAATACTCCTAAAATCACACCAGAAGAATTCTAAAAAAACTCAACAAATTCTTCTGTAAAATCTGAATCAGATTAAAAATGTTGATCTCTTTCAGATTATCAGAGATCACATCAGGTGGGACATCGCTGAAGAAGGTTTTCATGGGGAGTCTGCTGTAAAAGTGGTGTATATTCTAACAGCACGCCCAAGTCCCAACACGCTAAAAGAATTTTTCACTGTGATCAGCACAGGGACGTGGAATGCACCTTTGAGCTTCTTCACCTTTTTTAAAGATAAGGTGGGCGTGAAAGGCGGGGCCTGTGCGCAAACGGCACAAGACTTTCTTCTTTATGGCCGCCCAGGAACAGGGTATAAACTTTCAGTTTGGACGGGGTTTTGGAACATTTTGTTATCCATCTGCGAGTTCTATTCCTTCTTGCCAGAGATCTTTGATTGGAGACTGGGCTTTGGTTTTCAGATCAGTGTGGAGGATTGACAATCTGCTAAACTCTCCTTGTGGTTTGTGTGAATTAGATACTTTTTTTTTTCAATGACTTTTTCAGTTGACGTCACGCAGTGACAGGCCGTGATATATTGTCCTTTGCGGGTCGGGCTGGGCTATAAGCAAACATTCTATCTCTGTCCTCTCACTGTCTCGCTGTCTGTCCGCTCTCTCTGTCCTGCCTGTCTGTCTGTCCTGTCTCTCTCTCTCTCTCTCCTCTCCTCTCCGAGGCTCTCGTTCTCTCTCTCTCTCTCTCACCAGAATTTCCCATTCTGTACCACGAGGAAGGAGAAAGATCTGCGGAGTGCTTACGGCAGGTCTTCAAGAACGAACACCTCCTTCCCACTCCGTACACCCTCCTCCCCACCTCCCTCCCCGTCAGCCAAGTGTTTCGGCCCATGAACTCCCTTACACTCAAAAGTGAGAGGGCCAACATACTAGGTCAAGATGCCGTGATATCCTATTTCTGCCCAGAATTGTTCCCCTTGCGCTGACAGTCATTCTAACCGTGGACTTCTACGTGGGTGGACGTCTTAAGAGCGAGTGATACTGGTAAAAAAGCTGCTCACAGTTTCTCTCATTGGAAAGAATACTAGCCCACAACATTTTGACCGCAGATCTATCAAGTAAAAAATCAAACACACCACACACACACACACAACACCACACACACACACACACACACATGCCACAGAGTGTTGTTGTAATGTAGGTTATGTGTGGTGTACTTGCCTGTGGTAATATATAAAGAAGAGAGAGAGAGATAGAGAGAGAGAGAGGAGAAGAGAGAGAGAGATAGAAGAGAGAGGAGACAGAGAGACACAGATAGAGAGAGAGAGTAGAAAGAGAGAGGAGAGAGAGTGTCTGGCAGAACACAACACAATACTCTTTTATCCTCGCAGTCCAGGTTGGTTAATGCTCACTGGGAAGGTTTTATACCGAATAGGACAAAACCGCTCTCCAGGACTTCGTCAACACTTCTCAAACTCAGCTTTACGGCACAAAATTACCCAAGATAAGACGAAATATATGCCAAACATTCTCACGATTGTGGCTGTGGTTACCAACTAAAGACGGAATAGGGTGGCCGAGTGTTTTTTTTTTTGTCGAACATTTTTAGCTGTGGATTTTTATACCTTACTCTCCTCTTGCTGCTTTCTATTCAGCTCTGTGCGTATTGATCATGGGTTACCTCAAGATCATTCTCTCGCCCGGCTTGTTTTCATAGACAGAGTGGCGGAACAACTATGAGGTCCGAGGTCAGATTGAGGCCAGGGCAGCAAGCACAGTCCGAGTCTCGTCCTCTCCAAGGACGCACCGTTGGAAGTGTGGTGCCCGATAGTGTCTGGCTGACACAACACGTACGTCTTGATCTCTCTCCCAGGCCTGGTCATGCCCGCAGCTTTTGTCGTGAAAAACCACCGGACAAAGCTACAAACACCACTACCACCACCACCTTGCCACCAACCACAACAACATCAACAACAACAAACTGCAAAAATAACGACGATAGCAACATAACGCGATAAAAACAACAACAACGCCGACAACCACAACACACACCACACACCCACACACACACACACACAGCACCACACACACACACACACACACCACACACACACCACCACACACTCGCGCGCGCGCCCAATCATGCACCACACAAGCATGCACCACAACAAGCCAACACACACCAACACACACACACACACCACACACACACACACCACACACACACACACACACACACACACACACACACACACGCACACGGGACACACGCATGCAAATTTACATCACACTCATTTACAACTGATTGTATACCTCTCCTCTCTCTCTCTCCTCTCTCTCTCTCTCTCTCTCTTCTTTCATATACACAAATGGCAAATGGCATAACACGTACATAACATACACACACACAACTTCGTGTGTTGTGTGTGTGTGTGTGTGTGTTGTGTTGTGTGTGGTGTTTGTGTGTGTGTGTGTGTACTTTTTGTTCTCCTCTACTCGTCACCTCTCTCTCTCTCTCTCTCGCGTCTCGTCTCTCTCTCTCTCTCCGACGATCCCTCTCCCTCGTCTCCTCATCTCAGTGTCCCTCTCTCCTCCTCCGTGTGTGTGTGGTGTGTGTGTGTGTTTGTGTGTTTTGGTGTGGTGTGTCCTCTGCGTGTGCGTGTGCGTCGCATGTGTGTATTGGAGTGCGTGTGATGGCATGTGTCTGCGTGTGTGTGTGTGTGTGTGTGTGTGTGTGTGTGTGTTGTGTGTGCCTGTGTTGTGTTGTGTGCGCGCCGTGTGCTTGTGAGCGCGCGCGCACGGTGTGTGTTGTGTGTGTGGTTTGTGTGTGTGTGTTGTGTGCGCAGTGTGTGTGTGCACGTTGTGTGTGGTGTGTGTTGTTTTGTGTTTTGTGTGTTTTGAGTCGAAAGTCAGGGTATGTAACTCGTGTGCACTGAAGTGGATATGCCTGTGCTTTGAATGTTTTACGGTAATAAGGTTTCAGTTGACAGAACAAAATATGATCTCCCGCTGCTTTCAACTGGGGGTTTGCTTCAGTTTTTATTTTGTCAGCTTCTGTGAGTACAACACCGTCTAGCGGACGTAAAACATACAATCAAAGGAACTGATAATCGTCAAATCAGACACCAAAACCAAACATTAACCTTTATGTCAGTCGTAAGTAGAGAGATAAGCATATGGTACGGTGACAAAATCGGCTATTAGAACTTTTTTGTTGTACTCATAGTATTTTTTTTTTTTTCCACTCTCCTCCCTTTCCATACTGTATCAGCAATAAACGAGAAAAAGGTTTTTATTCTGACTCCAAAGTGCAGCAGAGAAAACGAAACGCAAAAACTAGATCTACTAAAACTGCAATCAAGAACTACTTTTTTAATTTTGCTGGAATAGTCCAACGCTAGCTTACCCATTGCAAGACTGTTGTAAGGGGTCTGGTTACACAGTGAGCCATACATTTCTAAACAAACCTGACATTTTGTAAACTCCTTCACTTAAAGTTAAATTGAAATCTAAGTTGAGACCGCTTTCCAAACATCAACTTTGATCCAGTTCAGACATGCTAGGGTGGCAGAAGAGGATGAGTTGTGTTATCCACGAAAGTCCATGATGGTGTCCGTGTGTACACACGTGAAAAATTTCACATAAATGCAGGGGTGTACAGAAATAGTATTGCGATCTGAAAAAAAAAGCCGCCTGTCCCCCTTCGGTTTTTTTTTTTCTACACACCAAAAATATGGACAACAAGCAGTAATTATGTTTGGGTGCGGACGTATATGGGGGGGGGGGGAGGGGGGGGGGGGGGGGGGAGGGGGGGGGGGGGGGGGGGGAGGGGGGGGGGGGGGGGGGGGTCGATGGGGGGGGGGGAGGTGGTGGGGGGGGGGGGGGGCAGATGGGGAGGGTGGGTGGGGGGGGGTAGGGGGGGGGGGGGGGGGGGGGGGGTAAGGGGGGAGGGGGTGGGGGGGGGGGGGGGGGGGTGGAGGGGGGGGGGGGGTGGGGGGGTGGGGGGGGGGGGGGGGAGGGGGGGGGGGAGGGGGGGGGGAAATGTGGGGCGGGGGCTCGTAACGTCATGCATATAGATGAATAGGGATGTATGTATGCTTATATATTGTGTGTATAGTGTGGTGTAGGTGTGGTGTTGTGTGTGTGGGTGGGTAATGTGTGGTGTGTGTGGTGTGTTTGAACACTGTGTGTGGAGTTGTGTGTGTGTGTGATGGGTGGGTGTTGTGTGGTGTGGGTGTGTGTAGTGTGGGTGTGCGTTGGTGTGTTTGTGTGTGTGTGGGTTTGTGTGTGGTAGGATTGATTTACTTGAATGTTTTTGCTGTTCTTTTGCCCATAATTATTTCACTTAACTACCTTTTCATATTGCCTGTATTTTTTATCATGAGAATTTTGTGTGCACATGAAAATTTTCATTTTGTATCTTAAGGTCATGTTTGTTATCGATTGTTCTATTATTTATATATTAATTCATTAATTACTCTATTCATTCGCTTGTGTGTGTGTTCATGTTGTGTGTGCGCATGCATGTGAGTATAAATGTGTGTGCATGCGTATGGATGTGCGTCGCGTGTATTGTTGTATGTAATGTATGTATTTTTGTATGTATGTATGTGATTATGTATGTATGTGTTGTGTGTGTGTGTGTGTGTGGTGTGTGGTGTGTGTGTGTGTGTGTGTGTGTGTGTGTGTGTGTTGTGAGCGCGAGCGCGCGCGTCGGGTGTGTGTGTGTGTGTGTGTGTGTGTGTGTGTTTGTGTGTGTGTGTGTGTTGTGTGGGTGTGTGTGTGTGTGTGGTGTGTGGTGTATGTGTGATCTGACTTCTTTTATGTTTTTGCTATTATGCACCATTATACATGTATTTTTAAAATTCTGTTGAAAATCAAGTTTGACCATTGTGTAATACTCAAAATCTATTATAAGTATTGTTTTTACTCACATGGGTACACTATTGCTTGATCCATAAAGTGATCACATCATTAGCATCATCATCATCATCATCATCATCATCATCATCACATTCATCATCATCATCGTCATCATCACACTTTAATGCTTTCTTTTAATCAGAATTTAGGTCTGACAGTGTTTTTTCTGTTTTTCGCAAATTCTTCGAGCACATGTTTCAAGCACATGCTGATGTCTAGCATACCATGTTGACCACTGTTGTACTTGTCAATCCCCCCCCCCCCCCCCCCCCCCTTCCCGTCTTCCCCGCCTTGACCCCCCCCCAAAAGTCATCCGAAAATTACACATTTTCTAGTTTTTTGTTCAGCCTACACTTAATGATTTTCTTGTACAAAACTTGATGCATGTTGAGAGAGGAGAGAGAGAGGAGAGAGAGAGAGAGAAGAGAGAGAGAGAGAAGATAAGTAGAGAGAAGAGAGAAGCAGTGACCCCCAGCAAAAGTGTACAAAAGTGACGAGGACCAAAGGTGACGACTCAGACCAACTGCGAGTTGTTTCCCTTTAACCCTATTTCGAGCAGACGAACACAGAGCACGACTTGAGGGGTGTGTGTGTTTGCGGTAAGGAGTGACAGGGTAGGCTGCCACAAGACACAGATGGACGGTGTTTTGATAGGACCGGTAGAAAGAGTTAGAACAGGTCAGCCGTCACGGTGCACTGGTTGGCCTGTCCACCATCACATTCTCCGGCTCTCTGTCCGGCAGGCATACTGGCTGGCAGCCCGGTGCGTCTTGCGTCCAGCCGCCAGATGTCCGCTGTACTGGGCGGTCCACCCTGTGGGGGCAAAGTGTGTTGGTGCGGGGGACCGTGATGGTGGTGGACTGGGGGGCTCGGGCACACAGAGCAGGGCACGTCGTGGTCGTGGTGGTGTTGGGGACTTGTTGGTACTCGGCTCCGTAGACTTCATGTGGGGCGGGCGGAGAGTAGTGTATCGGAGTGTCGTCAAACTGCGCGACTCAGGGGTCAGACACAGAGGGTCTGCCGCCCGCTCCGGTGTGGGAGTAGTGGGGCCCCCGGCTATGCCTGGGCAGGGTGAAAGGGGGAAATGAGAGGTGTAGGTGCAAATTCTGGCTATCACAAGCACGTGTGGATGCACACAGACACACACATCACATACATATACACACAAACATGCGCGCACGCACACACCACACACACACACACACACACACCACACACACACACACACACACCACACATACACACACACACACCACACACACCACACACACACACACACACACACACACACACACACACACACACCACACACACACACACACACCACACACACACACCACACACACACACACACACACACACACAACAACCACATACACACACAACCACATACACACAAACACCACACACGTACACAGACAGACACACACACATATCACACACACACACTATCTCTCTATCTCTCTCACACACACATGTAGTACGCACACGTACATGCCGGGAGTTTGACCATTATACACTTTCTATAGAATCCCTTGTGAAAAAGAAGAAAAACGATAGTAACATGTACATGTGCATATGGTTGGGTTGGAGGTTATGTGAGCATGATTATATTAACATTCTTATTTTAGACAGAGCAGTGGGTATGTCGGGGACTGGGTTTTCCATCCATTGACTATCGTACGCCTAATTTTGGCCAACAAATCGTAGGTACACTTGTTTCACGATCAGGAGAAACTGTCTTGCTCTTCGACGAGGAATTGCAGGTAATAATGTATGCTTCCTGGTATAGCATTTTTCGAACGAAATTGAGAAACTATTCTAAAAGAAATATTACAATGTAGATGATAATTATGTGTGCGAATTTATATGATGATGTTGTTTGTTTTCCAGAAGATCACATTGAGTAGTAACCGTCGGGAAATGAGGT
>JADBJO010032722.1:0-5000 GCA_016801955.1 Conus betulinus
TTTTAAGTTTGTTTAAAGTTCCAGCTACAGTCACCTCACTTTGAAACCTGATGACAAAAACCACGTACTGCCCGTTAGATTCCCCACTGCATGAGTGAAACCTGACAAAGACCACGGACTGCCCGTTAGATTCGCCATTGCATCAGTGAAACCTGATTACAAAAACCATGGACTGCCCGTTAGATTCCCCATTGCATCAGTGAAACCTGACAAAAACCACGGACTGCTCGTTAGATTCGCCATTGCATCAGCCAAACCTGACAAAAACCACGGACTGCCCGTTAGATTCGCCATGCATCAGTGAAACCTGACAAAGACCACGGACTGCTCGTTAGATTCGCCATTGCATCAGTGAAACCTGATGACAAAAAGCACGGACTGCCCGTTAGATTCGCCATTGCATCAGCCAAACCTGACAAAAAGCACGGACTGCCTGTTAGATTCGCCATTGCATCAGCCAACCTGACAAAAACCACGGACTGCCCGTTAGATTCGCCATTGCATCAGCCAAACCTGACAAAAACCACGGACTGTCCATTAGATTCGCCATTGCATCAGTCAAACCTGACAAAAACCACGACTGCCCGTTTAGATTCGCCATTGCATCAGTGAAACCTGATGACAAAAACCACGGACTGCCCATTAGATTCGCCATTGCATCAGCCAAACCTGACAAAAACCACGGACTGCCCGTTAGATTCGCCATTGCATCAGCCAAACCTGACAAAAACCACGGACTGCCCGTTACATTCGCCATTGCATCAGACAAACCTGACAAAAACCACGGACTGCCCATTGATTCGCCATTGCATCAGCCAAACCTGACAAAAAGCACGGACTGTCCGTTGGATTCCCCATGGCGTCACGTGAAGGCAGCCTGTTTGTGGGCTGGCTGGAAGATCATGCCCTGGAAGACAGCACTGTCCCAACTGACGTCTGTCTGTGGGCGTCGGCCCAATGACATCAGTCTATTGTGGCTTGACATGAAAAAAAAAATTGATAATTTTGGCCCGTGCATTGAATCCTTCCATCTCACCATCACTCACCGTGCAGAAGTCTTCTATGTATGTGCCTTTCCTGGACACCATGAAGACAGCATGGGAGATGATCTATAACTTAACTGTACATAAAACCAACTGAGAAGCACGCGAACTTGCACAGAAGGTCATTTGTCTAGTACACTGACAGCACAACACTCGTTTGAGCCTCCATCTACAGGTGGCATTGCTGCGCTCAAACTCTGAGGACTTTGCAATGTCCGACACACTCATCACAAACTTGTTCTGTAAAAAAGATGGGTCCGAATTAAAGTTATGGCACGAAGGTGGAAAAACATCGAACCTTAACGACTACCGGATTTAAACAGGTCACTCAGCTGGGAAAAAAAGCACTTACTTAGAGCTTTCGAGAGACGTCTGTCCGTCTTCATCAGTGGTGGTGTTGCTACTGGGTGAACTGGAGTTCAGTGCACATGACCGCACTCAACTGAGACTGGGGCAGACGCATCTTGCCACCTGTGTACAACACCCTCATTACTCATTCACATGACCAGGATTTGGCCCATGGTCGTGTGCACTGAACTCCAGTTCACCCAGTAGCAACATCACTGCTGACGAAGTAAGTGTGCTTATTTCCCAGCTGAGCGACCTGTATTTAAAACTTCCACAACATCGAGCCTTGGTGTATAAATGGAGCCAGGCCACAGTGTGTGATTTGCTGTCTGCCACAGTTCTGCTGACCCACCTCTGAAGCTGTGGATGAACTTTAAGACATTCTTCACACTGTGCAAGTATGCATAGAGATATGTCAGACGCATCACATATGGGGCGGGGGGGGGGGGGGGTTGAGGGGGGGGGGTGGGAAGAAGAGGGGAGGGGGAGAGAAACACCAAGAGTCTTGAGATATCTTCTGGCATTGTACTCTATCTTCAAATAAAACGAAACAAATGAAACAAACAAAGCACACCACACACACACACACACACACACACACACACACACCACACACACACAGAGAAGAGAGAGAGAGAGACAAGAGAGAGCAGAGAGAGAGAGAGAGAGAAAAACAACAAACAAGCAAGCAAGCAAAACCAAATGAAACTAACCAGCCAACCAATCAAACAAGCAAAGAAGGATACAAACACATGAAACAGACAAACCAACCTACCACCCAGCCAACCAACCAATCTTGTCAGTGGAAAATACCAGTGTTGATCGCTACAAAAAGGAGAGTTTGCCATCTGCATCGATCATTGTGTGAATTATATACATTTCACCAGTTTCACCAAGAAGCGAAATTTTCACCATGACCACTGTCAGACAACCTGCACCATGGGAAACTTGAGTTACCTTATTTCAGTTGAACAATTTACTAGTAGGAAAAACAAGTGCAGGCTAACAATTCTTCATGACATTAATGGCTTGGCAAACATTTGAAAGTGGGGGGAGGGGGTATAAAGAGAATAATAATGAAGAGTCAGGAAAAGATAAATGTAAACTCCTTCACTAGCATCCTGTGGAGACCATTGTAGTCCATCTTGAAGACAGAACCATGTCTATCGCCTGCTCCTGGCCTTTCGTCCGCTGGATCGGACTCATCAGGGAGGCACAGCTGATTGTGTCTGTGGTCCCTTGGCATCAAATAGAGATATAGCACAGTCTACAATTTCATGGCATTCTCACCACCAAGGGTTCAAAAACGGAATCCAATAACAGTCTCATAGCAGCCAGCAAAGGGTAGAAATGTAAAACGAAAAACAAAAAGTGTGGTGGT
This sequence comes from Conus betulinus, assembly GCA_016801955.1. Classification (NCBI taxonomy): domain Eukaryota; kingdom Metazoa; phylum Mollusca; class Gastropoda; order Neogastropoda; family Conidae; genus Conus; species Conus betulinus. The sequence continues at coordinate 2,773 of JADBJO010032722.1, forward strand.
ATATAAACAAGTTGCTGAAAAACTAAAATCATGTATGAAATATCAAGGTAAATTCTATTTTCAGTGCAGATATGAAACAAAAACAAACAAACAAATAAAAAAGAAAAGAAGACAAAGAAGAAAAACGCTCAGCACGATGGAGAGAGGAGGAACAGAATCAAGTGCTGCTTCTGCCTCCATAGCTCCAACACACTCAACGGACCATGTACAAAACAATGATGTAAGTTGACACTGCAGCACAGGAGTGCGACACGCGTTGCACGTGCACTGACAACACTTTCACGGCAGACCCAGAGTGCAGGCAAAGAAGAGAGGCGTTTTGGGGTTGTGACGTTCCAAATCAGCTTCTTCTTGGGATGAACACTTTGCCTGGATGGTAAGAACTCGACTTTTTTCCCCTATTAAACGTGAGTGAACCAGAGTGTTAGAGTGTGTGTGTGTGTGTGTGTGTGTGTGTGTGTGTGTGTGTGTGCAGGCGAGTGCGTGCGTGAGTCCGTGCGTGCGTGCGTGCGCGCGCGCGCGCACGCGCACGTGTGTGTGTGTGTGTGTGTGTGTGTGTGTGTGTGTGTGTGTGTGTGTGTGTGCGTGCTCGCGTGCTTGCGTGCGTGCGTGCGTGCGTGCGTGCGTGCGCGTGTGTGTGTGTGTGTGTGTGTGCGCGCGCGCGCGCGCGCGCGTGCGTGCATGCGTGTGTGCGCGCATGCATTAAATAAAGGCATCAATAGCTAATTTCAAATGTGTTTAAATCTGTATATTTTGTGACAAACAATTTAACCATAAAATTTGAAATTACGTGACAATCTAGGATTGAATGCACATTTGAAGCCAGGATCCATCTCAAAATGTATTGGTTTGTCTCTCTCTCACTCTCTCTCTCTCTCTCTCTCTCTCTCTCTCTCTCTCTCTCTCTCTCTCTCTCTCTCTCTCTCTCTCTCTCTCTCTCTCTCTCTCTCTCTGTCTGTGTGTGTGTGTGTGTGTGTGTGTGTGTGTGTGTGTGTGTGTGTGTGTGTGTGTGTGTGTGTGTGTGTGTGTGTGTGTACACAGTGAGTGTATAATCATTCCATCCATAGCTGCACACAGTGAGTAATCACTCCATACCTACACACAGAGAGTGTATAATCATTCTGTAGCTACACACAGTTAGTGTATAGTCATTCCATAGCTACACACAATGAGTGTATAATCATTCTGTAGCTACACATAGTGAGTGTATAATCATTCTGTAGCTACACACAGTGAGTGTATAATCAATCCATAGCTACACACAGTGAGTGTATAATCATTCCATAGCTACACACAATGAGTGTATAATCATTCCTTAGCTACACACAGTGAGTGTATAATCATTTCATAGTTACACACAGTGAGTGTATACTTGAGAGGTCAGATCCTCTGTGATCAGAAGTGATGTGCCTTCGAATTTCTTTGTGCACATAACGTTGGGTCATCTCGTGGGGACAATCTCCTCTGAAGGGCGGCTTTTCCTTGCCGATGATGATCATGCTTTAAACAGCTCCTTGACTCTGGATGACATCTCCATAGTCACAACAAGAAAGATGAAAAGTGTGGTTCGTGTGACAAGATTACCAGACTTGCAAAGGGCATCTGGCAAGGTACTGCACAGGGTAAGGTAGAAGTTATGTTGCATAAATTATAGCCCAGCCGACCGCAAAGAGCCATAGTGGAGCTGTCACTACCTCGTCGAAGTCAACTCACCAGTCATTAAAAACAATTCATTCATATAAGTCTTTGATATACACCTTCTAAAAACACACCACAAATTTCATTAAAAATCATTCTTCCGTAAAATCTTAGATCAGATGTAAAATGTTGATCTCTTTCTGAAATTCGAAAGATCACATCAGTGGGACATCTCTGAACAATGTTAGTGGGACATCTCTGAACAATGTTTGTATGGAGTGTTTGTGTCTCGCATCATGCAAGTCCCGACACTCTGCAAGAATATGTTTCATTGTGAGTTGCACATGACATGGAATGCACCACAGAGCTTCTTCACCTTTTCAAAGATAAGAACGGGTGTACAAGGAATGGCCTGTATGCAAACAGTACACGACTGTTTCTTCTTTGGGGGACACCTCGGGAAAATGGAAAAAATCTCTTTCAGATTTGAATGAATATTAAATAGTTTGTTTGTTATCCATCTGCAAGTTCCATTCCTCTTTCCAGAGATCTTTGGTGTAAGCCTGAGCTTTGGGTTTCAGGTCAGTGTG
>JADBJO010032722.1:10000-15397 GCA_016801955.1 Conus betulinus
GCGTATGTGTCTGTGGTGTGTGTGTGTGGGTGTTGTGTTGTGTGTGTGTGTGTGTGTACAAGCGCGTGTGCGCGGTGCTTTGCGTACGTGTTGCGTGCGTAAAGCGTGTGTGTGTGTGTGCTGTGGGTGCATGTGTTCGAGTGTGGTGTGTGTGTGTTGTGTGTGTGTGTGTGTGTGTGTGTGTGTGTGTGGTGTGTGGTTATGCACGCCGGGAGACAATACGTCTCCTGTCATCTAAACCCGGAACACAATTCCTTCAGTGGAACTTCCAGAGTGAAGATGGGAGAGGACGTCTGGAAAAGTTCTGCGATCAAGTGATGGACATGCCGCGATCGTTATAACTGAACTCACCCGTTTAATTACTTCTTCATATTTCTTTTTTTCAGTCTGTAGACCTGTGGTAATTTTATTTTCATGTCGGTCATTACAGAATCAATACTGCCCCAAGATCAAACTACATCTGTGTTGGTGATGCATATCGTTTATATATTGGATGTGTTCATGAAGCTTTTCTTATGTGAAGAGTGTGCTATCTACAGAAATAAAGAACAGTGATGTTTGCGACTGTTTTTAGGTAAGCCACCAGCTATATCTTTGGTCCAATGTCGAATCACATTTAACAAAGTCCATCCAGCAATCCTGTGTGGTACTTTAGATCAAAGTTCACCATTGATTCTTCCCTCCATGTATCCTTTCCTTCCTAAACAAAATGCACCCCTCCCCTTCTTCCTCCACTTTATGACAGCATTGTAATGAGAAAACTGTTACTCCAGTTAGATGTCTCCTACGATATGTACGGGTGACCGTTGTAAGAAGTGTGTGACCGTTGTAAGAAGTGTAGAGAGACCAAATGAAATCAATCTAACAGTATCAATCATCGAACTGATGATAAACTGGAGCGTCTGCTATGGAAACCTGTGTGCGTCTCTTAATTGAATTAACTACAGAAAATCTATTCTGATTAGGAAAACCCTACCAAATTTGTTTTTTTCCAAACGATTCCACAGATGTAACAATCACAATAGCAACTAGGGAACAATGCTCTTGACACTTTCATAGAAAATGCCTTTCTTGTTGGCCTGTAGGGTGAACCCTGTAGGGATATACATCAAACATACCTCACGACGTGTTCAACACCATCAAAAAACTACATGTACATCAATCACCCCGGCAACAATGGAACAGGCAAAAACTGTTTGGACCAGTTAAGTACACTTTCAAAAATGAAAAGAAGTAAGGTGTATTTTCGAGAGAAAAACATATTGACAAAATTAAAAGAAAAAATTACTATATCACTGAACGAAAGAAACAAACACATTACGAAACAATCACGACGCCGTTTCGACCTCTTTAGTCCTTCTTCAGGCCAAGACTTTTCAAGACTAAGACTATTCTGACTTGAATGCTGTTTGTCTTGCCTGAAGAAGACAAAACAGGCTGAAACGCGTCGTGTTTGTCTTGTAATTTTTTTGTTTTGTTTTTTCATTTGGCGGCCATGGCTATTTTTTTTTCTTTTAAGTTGTTTAAAGTTCCAGCTTACAGTCACCTCCACTTTGAAAAACTGATGATTCCCACAAAAACACGGACTGCTGCCCGTTAGATTCCCCAACTGCATGAGTGAAACCTGACCAAAGACCAGGACTGCCCGTTAGATTCCGCCATTGCATCAGTTGAAACCTGATGACAAAAAACCATGGACTGCCCATTAGATTCCCCATTGCATCAGTGAAACCTGACAAAAACCACGGACTTGCTCGTTAGATTCGCCATTGCATCAGTGTGAAACCTGACAAAAAGCACGGACTGCCCGTTAGATTCGCCATTGCATCAGCCAAACCTGACAAAAACCACGGACTACTGCCCGTTAGATTCGCCATTGCATCAGCCAAACCTGACAAAAAACCACGGGACTGTCCATTAGATTCGCCATTGCATCAGTCAAACCTGACAAAAACCACGACTGCCGTTAGATTCGCCATTGCATCAGTGAAACCTGATGACAAAAAACCACGGACTGCCCATTAGATTCGCCATTGCATCAGCCAAACCTGACAAAAACCACGGACTGTCCCGTTAGATTCGCCATTGCATCAGCCAAAACTGACAAAAAACAACGGACTGCCCGTTAGATTCGCCATTGCATCAGCCAAACCTGACAAAAAACCACGGACTGCCCATTAGATTCGCCATTGCATCAGCCAAACCTGACAAAAAGCACGGACTGTCCGTTGGATTCCCCATGGCGTCACGTGAAGGCAGCCTGTTTGTGGGCTGGCTGGGAAGATCGTGCCCTGGAAGACAGCACTGTCACCAACTGACGTCTGTCTGGGGCGTCGGCCCCAATGACAGCAGTCTATTGTGGCGTGACATGGGAAAAAAAAAATGATAATTTTGGCCCGTGCATGCATCCTTCCATCTCACCATCACTCACCGTGCAGAAGTCTTCTATGTATGTGCCTTCCTGGACACCATGAAGACAGCATGGGAGATGATCTATAACTTAACTGTAACATAAAACAACAAACTGAGAAGCACGCAAACTTGCACGGAAGGTCATTGTCTAGTACACTGACAGCACACACACTCGTTTGAGCCTCCATCTACAGGTGGGCACTTGCTGCGCTCAACCCTCTGAGGACTTTGCAATGTCCCGACACACTCATCACAAACTTTGTACTGTAAAAGATGGGTCCGAATTAAAGTTATGGCACGAAGGTGGACAAAAATCATCGAACCTTAACGACTAACAGATTGCTTTAAACAGGTCACTAAGCTGGGAATAAAAAAAGCAACTTACTTAGAGCTTTCGAGAAGACGTCTGTCCGGTCTTCATTCAGTGTGGTGTTGCTACTGCGGTGAACTGGAGTCCAGTGCAATTGGACCGCACTCAACTGAGCTGGGGCGAAGCATCTTGCCACCATGTGATACAAAACCCTCCTTACTCATTCACATGACCAGGATTTGGCCCATGGTCGTGTGCACTGAACTCCACAGTTCACCCAGTAGCAACATCACCGCTGACGAAGTAAGTGCCTTATATCCCAGCTGAGCGACCTGTATTTAAAACTTCCACAACATCGAGCCTTGGTGTATAAATGGAGCCAGGCCTAGTGTGTGATTTGCTGTCTGCCACAGTTCTGCTGACCCACCTCTGAAGCTGTGGATGAACTTTAAGACATCTTCTTCACACTGTGCAAGTATGCATGGAGAATACCTGTCAGAATAGCATCACATATGGGGCGGGGGGTGGGGGTGGGTTGAGGGGGGGTGGGAAGAAGAAGAGGGGGGGGGAGAGAAACACCAGAGAGTCTTGAGATAATCTTCTGGCATTGTACTCTATCTTCAAATAAAACGAAACAAATGAAACAAACCAAAGCACACACACACACACACACCACCCACACACACACACACACACACACCACAGAGCGGGAGAGAGAGAGAGAGAGAGAGAGGAGAGAGAGAGGAGAGAGAGAGAGAGAGAGAGAAACAAACAAACAAGCAAGCAAGCAAAACCAAATGAAAAACTAACCAGCCAATCAATCAAACAAGCAAAAGAAGGATACAAAACAAATGAACAGACAAACCAACCTACCACCCAGCCAAACCAACCAATCTTGTCAGTGGAAAATACCAGTGTTGATCGCTACAAAAAGGGAGAGTTTGCCATCTGCATCGATCATTGTGTGAATTATATACATTTCACCAGTTCACCAAGAAGCGAAAATTTCCCCATGACCACTGTCAGACAACCTGCACCATGGGAAAACTTGAGTTACCTTATTTCCAGTTGAACAATTTACTAGTAGGAAAAACAAGTGCAGGCTAACAATTCTTCATGACATTAATGGCTTGGCAAACATTTGAAAGTGGGGGGAGGGGGTATAAAGAGAATAATAATGAAGAGTCAGGAAAAGATAAATGAAACTCCTTCACTAGCATCCTGTGGAGACCATTGTAGTCCATCTTGAAGACAGAAACATGTCTTCGCCTGCTCCTTGGCCTTTCGTCCGCTGGATCGGACTCATCAGGGAGGCACAGCTGATTGTGTCTGTGGTCCCTTGGCATCAAATAGAGATATAGCACACTCTACAATTTCATGGCATTCTCACCACCAAGGGTTCAAAAACGGAAGCCAATCAATAACGTCTCATAGCAGCCAGCAAAGGGTAGAAATGTAAAACGAAAAACAAAAAGTGTGGTGGTATATAAACAAGTGCTGAAAAAACTAAAATCATGTATGAAATATCAAGGTAAATTCTATTTTCAGTGCAGATATGAAACAACAAACAAACAAATAAAAAAGAAAAGAAGACAAAGAAGAAAAACGCTTCAGTACAGATGGAGAGAGGAGGAACAGAATCAAGTGCTGCTTCTGCCTCCATAGCTCCAACACACTCAACGGACCATGTACAAAACAATGATGTAAGTTGGACACTGCAACACAGGAGGTGCGACACGCGTTGCACGTGCACTGACAACACTTTCACGGCAGACCCAGAGTGCAGGCAAAGAAGAGAGGCGTTTGGGGTTGTGGACGTTCCAAATCAGCCTTTTCTTGGGATGAACACTTTGCCTGGAGGTAAAACTCGACGTTTTTCCCTATTAAGTGAGGGAAACCGGCGATGGGAGATTGAAGCTGTGTGTGTGTGTGTGGTGTGTGGGTAGTGTGCAAGGCGTCTGTGAAACGCTGTGCGTGGAGTATCAGACGGGTATTGATGACGTGGAACAAAAATTGACTCTGGAGTGCACTAGAGCAGCGCGCGCGCCGCGCAAGGGTGTGTGTGTGTGTGTGTGTGGTGTGTTGAATGTGTGTGTGTGTGCGGTGCTAGCGTGAGTGTAGTTGCAAGTGCGGTGCGTGCGTGCGTGCGAGTGGGTGTGTGGTGCTGGTGTGTGTGCGCGCGCGGCGCGCGCAGTGCGCGCGGAAGTGCCTGGGTGGCGAGCATGCATTAAATAACGGCATCAATAGCCTAAGTTTAAATGTGTTTAATTGGATATGTTTGTGGAACACACAATTAACATAAAATTTTGAAATTTAAGTGACAATCTAGGATGAAGCAATGAAGGCAGGACCATACTCAAATGTATGGGTTGTCTCTCTCTCCCTCTCTCTGCGTGTTCACCCCATTCGCGGCTTTTCTCTTCTTACTATCACATTCTCCTCGTATCTCTCCTTTGTCTCTATTAACTTGTCTCGCCCGTGAGGTGGCCAAGCATCTGAATGGGTTGGTTTCTTGTGTCGTATCGTTAGGGGCTTGTGGTGTGAGCCCCATAGTGGAGTGCTCATAACTAGTGTCGTAGCACTTCCACGTGAGACAGGCCACGGTGAGTGCGATTCACAATAGATACTTATACCATAGCGTCACAACAACCGTGCATTGAGTGATACCAACTCAG
>JADBJO010032724.1:0-2500 GCA_016801955.1 Conus betulinus
TGCCTCCACGAATCCCAGTGGATCCTGCCCAAGATCGGCGTATTTGAATAGCAAGGGATGTTGTAACGAGGTGTGTGTGTGTGTGTGGTGGTGGTTGTGTGGTGTGTTCGTTTCGTGGCGTGCTTGCGTGCGTGCGTGCGTGTGTGTGTGTGTGTGTGTGTGGTGTGTGGTGTGTTGTTTTGTGTGTTTGTGTGTGTTTGGGTGGTGTGTTTCCGCGTGGTGTGTTGGAAGAGAAGAAGAATTTTAAGAATGTGAAAAGAATTTGAATAAAGAATTTGACGAATTTGAAGAAGAAGAAAGAAGAATTTGAAGAAGAAGAATTTGAACGAAGAATTTAAACGAAGGAGAATTTGAAAGAATTGAAGAACTTTGAAGAAGAAGAAGAAGAAGAAGAAGGAAGAAGAAAGAAGAGAAGAAGAAGGAAGAGAAGAATAGAACAAGAACAACAACAACCACAACAACAACAACAACAAAGATGGGGGTCATAAGAAATTTGAAAGTGAGAAAAGAAGCGAAGAGATGATGACTTTGAAGAAGACGAATTAAAGAAGAGAGGGAGAATCTAAAGAGACGAAGAATTGAAGAAGAAAAAAGAACTTGAACAAAGAAGAATTTGAAGTGTCCATTGAAAGAAGAAGAAGAACAGCGTGAAGAAGAATTTCAAGAAGAAGAACTTGACTAAGATTTGAAGAAGAAGAACTTGAAAAGAATATGAAGGGAATTTGAGGGGGGAAGGAAGCAGACTTTGACGGATTTGTAGCAGAATTTGAAGAAGAGGAATGTAGGAAGAAGAAGTTTGAAGAAGAATTTGAAGGATTTGAAAGAAGACGAATTTGAAGAAGAATCGAAGAATTGAAGAAGAAGAATTGAAGAAGAAGAAGAGAAGGAGGGGACAGACAGAGGAGGAGGAGGAGGAGGAGGCGAGGAGGAGGAGGGGAGGAAGAGGAAGAGGAGGCGGAGGGAGGAGAGGAGGGAGGAGATGGTGGGGGGGAGGAGAGAAGAGAAGAAGAAGAAGAGAAGGAAGAAAGCCTTCCTCCTCCTCCTCTTCTACGGAGAAGGGAGGAGATGAAGCCTAAAGGCAGAAGAAAAAGAAGCAAGAAGATAGACGAAGCGGAAGAAGAAGAAGAAGAGAAGAGAAGAGAAGAGAACAGAACAGAAAGAAGAAAGGAAACCAACAACAACAACATAAACCACATCAACAAAAAAAAAAAAATTAGCAATAACGATACGAGAACACAACAAGAACCCGACACCAAGCAACCTGAACAACAATGATAATGCTTGTGTCCGGCGAGGCGAGACATCAAGAAAAACAACCAACCACAACATCATAAAAAAAAACAAGACCAAACATGTCCACGTCCGGCTTTACAGCCGGGCCCCAATATCATACCACTACAATCCAATAGGCCCAACATGTCTTCCATTACACGAAAGCCTTCCCTGTATTGAGAAACGATGGGGAGGACGGTTGTTGTTGTTGTGAGGAGGAGGAGCCGGTGGGGAGGGGGGAGGGGGGGGTGGCGGTTTCCTCCTGATGACGGACCTGCCCCCGTCAGTCCACGGAAAGGGAGAGACAAAGACGGGCCTCCAGCTGTTCACGTGACAGACGGATATAGCTGACTCAAGTGCTCTTGTTGGATATGACTAAAGGAGAACTGATAGGGAGGGAGGTAATTTGTGGTCACCCAGCCGTCTTGATGTTTGTTTGGCTGTGTATGGATATTTGGTTGAAAGTATTCAAAAAAAGAGAGAAAAAAAGAAAGAAAAAAGGAAAACGAAAAGAGTAGATAAAATGGAAAACAATCCCTTTCCCTTTGAGTTTGACTGTCCTGCCCTTTATTGTCAGAGTGTGTTTGTTTGTTGCACCATTTGTTACACAGAATGATTAATTGAAAAATGTCAGTGCCCCCTTCTTCCACAAAATACACCCCCCCTCTAAAAAACAACCCCAAACAACCGCTGACAGACAACACAACACAAATCCTGCTGCGGCCATCCACCACACAACACACACCCCCACACACACACACACACACACACACACACCACACACACGCACGCTACGCATGCACTCACGCACTCGCAGCACACGCAAGCAAGCATCGCAGCGCACACGCAACGCACCGCCACTCGCACCCACCCCCCACACACCAACACACACACCACACACACACACCCACACACACACACAACACACACACACACTCACACAGCTCACACACACACACAACACACACACACACACCCACTGCTCTCTCTCGTCTCTCCTCTATCTCTCTCTTAAATTTAAATGGTGAGTGTGATTGGAACCCGCCATACTGTTCTTTTATTCAGTGTTGGTCCTCCCATGATCGCAGAAAGAGGGACGCGCCAGTAGTCACCTCCCACATTCGCCTCTTGTCGGTTTTTTTTGTGCTTCAGTCACAAAGTGATTAGAGGTGACAAAGAAAGCATGGCCGAGACGCAGAATAGAGGGAAGAGAGTGAGTCGAGGGTGG
>JADBJO010032724.1:10000-15396 GCA_016801955.1 Conus betulinus
AAAAAACTGAAATAAAATGATAAATGGACTTTAACATTGGAAAGTCACCCAATAAAATATCATAAAAATGGACTTCAACATTCAAGCATCATCAAATATCATCAAAATGGACTTCAACATTCATAATGCATCACAATATATATAATATATATATATATATATATATATATATATAATATATATATTATATATATATATATATTAGTCAATATATTAAATGGACATTAATATTCGATGGCAACGACGAAAACAAAGTCCGACAAAATGTTTGATGCACTGTTAGAAAACAAATAAACAAAAAAAGAAGAAGAAAAAAAAAAAAAGGAAAAAAACAAACAAACAAACAAAAAACAAAACAAACAACAACAAAAAAAAAAACGGGAATAGGTATGTGATGTGGAAAGAAAAAGGGAAGGCGTGGGCAATTGATAAACCAAGAGAAACAAACGAAGAACACAACCTTTTTCTTTTTAAACTCCTGAACATGTATATTCCCTGTCTAATTCTCAGCAATGAAGCTGATGGCTGTTGAGTGATTTAATGGGGGATTTCGATGTTGGGAGGGAACATAAAAGAGAACAAGCATAGAGGGGTGATATGCAGACATAGAGAAAATAACATAAAAAAAACAGATATTGAAGAGTCCCCTGTTTGCTCTCTCTCTCTCTCTCTCTCTCTCTCTCCTCTGTGTGCCTGCCTGCCTGTCTGTCTACCTCTCTATCTCTATTTCTCCCCCCCTCTCTCTCTCTCTCTCTCTCTCTCTCTCTCTCTCTCTCTCTCTCTCTCTCTTTCGCTCTGTGCCTGCCTGTCTGTCTGTCTGCCTCTCTCTATTTCTCTCTCCCCCCCTCTCTCTCTCTCTCGCTCTGTGCCTGCCTGTCTGTCTGTCTGCCTTTCCCTTTTCTCCCTGTCTCTATCTCTCTCTCCCATTCTGTCTGTCTGTCTGTCTGTCTGTCTGTCTGTCTGTCTCTCTGTCTCTCTCTCTCTCTCTCTCTCTCTCTCTCTCTCTCTCTCTCTCTCTCTCTCTCTCTCTCTCTCTCTCTCTCCACGAGCCACTATTTCATCCTTCCACCCCAGTCCCTACCACATTCCGCTATTTCAACCCCATCACAACGTTCAGTCTCTGTCATCCCCGTTAGCCCAGTGGAAATAAACACCCTGATGGCACCATTCCCCTGAGCACTGCCACACTTTCAGACTTGCCAGTCTGGCGGCTAAAAATGATCCATCTGGTCTTCGTCCTCCTTCCTTCAAACTAAATCAGCTTCGACGTCATTCCAGGGATCCCCTAGACTTCAGGGACTGGAATGGTGAAGATGTCCACGTGCATTAGTTAGTTGAACATGAGCTCAGATAAGTAGGAGGTTGAGAAAAAAGAGGTGTGCGGTGTGTGTGTGTGTGTGTGTGTGTGTGTGTGTGTGTGTGGTGTGTGTGTTGTGTGTGGTGTTGTGCCTATGTGCGTGCATGTGTGTGCCTATGTGCGTGCGTGCGTGCGTCTGTACCTGTGTGTGTGTGTGTGTGTGTGCGCGCGCGTGCGCGCGCGCGCCGCGCGCGCGCGCGCGCGCGTGTGTGTGTGTGTGTGTGTGTGTGTGACAGACAGAGAGACTCAAAGACTTACAAAAAAAAAAAAAATAAAATAAAATAAAGGCCTTGGCCCTTGCTGAAGGGCGATGTACATAGAGAGAGAGAGAGAGAGAGAGGAGAGAGAGAGAGAGAGAGACGAGAGAGAGAGGAGAGAGAGAGAGAGAGAGAGAGAGAGAGAGAGATTTCTTGCATTTGTCTGCCTAACGTTTGTCTTTCACACAATGTTGCCCTGTGATTTTTTGGTGAACTTAGTGTTGGATTTGCGCTCAATGATCCTGATCCTAATCACGTCCTTTCACTGCTAAGAATAAGCTGTGAATCTTCGTTTGTCCTTAACACCGCATGACCTGTTACAGTGTGTGGAATGCCGACATCGTGGACAGCTTTTTCCCTGCAATCTAAATCATCAGATACCTCCATATCATTGATCAGACATGGCTTGGTGAAACTGGATGACTTCACATGACGCCAGAGTTCTCTGTGTGGACTCCAGGCTGATCTCCCCTTGACACAACCCGTCATTCTAGAACAACGGCCCCCACCCCCACCCCCTCCCCGCGCCCCCATCCCACTTCCCCAAGTTCCCCCCCACCCCCCCCCCCCCCCCCCCCCCGATCGATCTTGTTCTTCCTTTTTTTTTTTTCTTTGAAATTGTAAGAGGTAGACACTAACACATAACCTCTTACACCCACACACACACACACACACACACACACACCACACACACACACATACACGCACTCACGCACGCACGCACGCACACACACACACACACACACACCACACACACACACACACACACACACACACCACACACACACCTTACACGTTTTTCGTGGGTTTTGTTTTGTTTTGTTTTTTTTTTTGTTTTTTTGTTTTTTTTGTTTTTTTTTTCCATTGCTGTTTTCTGTGTCATGAAATCCCGTATTTGCAGGATAACAGCCCCCCCCCCTCCCCCCCCCCCCTCCCCCAAACACACACACACTTCTTTTCTTTCCCGCTGTCTCTTCCACCATTACATTTCCGGCCAATGGAGGGATGATTGGATCTAGGAATCAATATCAATATTCCCAGGAATAAGACTATTATCCAGGTTTTTTTTTTTTAGTCTGGGAAGATCGGCTATCCCAAATTAAGCCGTCTAATCCGCCTTATTCTCCTCAAACGTCCATCCCGCCACCATCTTAATTTCCACACCCGAAAATAACCGATCATGTGGGCTTCGACCACAGCAAGACAAGCTGCGATTCTGTACTGCCCAAAAGGAATAAATGAACAGACAACAACGCAGAAGCCACTTTAAGTCTGGAAAATCTTCAACAAATAAGACAATCAGAACGGATTACAGCTTCCCTTTTCGTAGGGGAGGGGATGGTGAAGCATGAAAAAACAAACAAACAAACACACACACAAACAAACAAACAAAAAACGGGCAGTGTCAGAAAAAAAATACCCCGGGTGGTCTTCTCTTGCAGTTAGCAGACAATGCGGTGGCAATAATCTCCTTTCATGTGTTCTATTTGAGGATTTGGGCTTGATATCGAGCACACTAAGAGCGAGTACGTGACTGATAGATCAGTGGATGAAAATTGAGGACCAAAAAGGCGGAATTTTGAAAATGTGTGTAAAAAAAACAAAAAAAAAAAAAAAAAAAAAAAAAAAAAAAAAAAAAAAAAAAAAAAAACCGGTCAAGGAAGGGATAAGCTGGTTTTCATCCATACACAGGAGGAGCACAAAGCTTCTTTTAACATAAGTTCTGTGTTCTGGTTGAGGGCATATTATCCCGATAGAATGCATCTGAAACGTAGTGAAAAGACAACCTATTACAGACTGACAACCACATAAGAAAAATGATAGAGATAGATAGATAGATAGTTTTATATATATATATATATTATATATATATATATATATATATATATATATATATGTGTGTGTGTGTGTGTGTGGTGTGTGTGTGTGTGTGTGTGTGTGTGTGGTGTGTGTGCGCGCGCGCGCTTGTGTGTGTGTGTGTGTGTGTTGTGTGTGTGTGTGTGTGTGTGTGTGTGGTGTGTGTGGGTTTGTGTGTGGTGTGAAGAGAGAGAGAGAGAGAGAGGAGAGAGAGAGAGAGAGAGAGATGGACGGGTGGATAGATAGATAGATAGAGAGAGAGAGAGAGAGAGAGAGAGGAGAGAGAGAGAGAGACAGACAGACAGACAGACAGACGACAGACAGGGACAGACAGATAGATAGATAGATAGATAGATAGATAGATAGGTGACATTTATGCCAGAGAGACACATAGATACCAAAAGGAAGACAGACAGAGAGCCAATCATAAAACCTACAGACGAACAATCAGACTGAAAAGACAAAAACACACGCGCACCTCACGCTCGTCACGAATGCCCTCCCCCCCCCCCCCTCTTCCTCTCCTCTCTCTCTCCTCTCTCTCTCTCTCTCTCTCTCTCTCTCCACAGAGAGAGAGAGGGCAGGATAAAACATGAGGGGAACGATGCACAGGGGAAACAACAAAAGCCACAGACGGAGACGGAAAGAGCTAGACGAGTGGAAAAGGGGAAGGCCAAATTCTGTTAGTGCAATACCCCGCCATTGTATTGTCCGTTTCTTTATCTGCAAGGCTTGTCAATGTGGTTTTAGCATTGCCATTCTGGGATGTTGTCGACCAGCTGAAAGAATTTCTGAGACTACAGAGGCAAAAAGCGTACCTTATTGCACACACACACACACACACAACACCCACACACACACACAACACACACACCACACACACACACAGGTACACATAGGTACGTGCGCGGCGCGCGCGCACACCACACCACACACACACCACACACACACACACACACACACACACCACACACACACACACGCACACACACACACACAGGTACGGCGCACGCGCATGCACGCACACACACACACACACACCACACACACACACACACCACACACCCACACACACACACACACACACACACATTCGCCTAATATCACATAGGTTTGTGAAAAGACGTAAAATTGATACAACAACAACAACAACAACAACAACTACTACTACTAACTACTACTACTACTACTACTACTACTACTACTACTACTACTACTACTACACACCACTTGTGCATGCACATGCAATATGCTTGACAGATTAACGCACGAACATGCACAAATATGTGAACGCGCAAAAACACTCGAATGTGTGCTACTCAGTGACAATCGGCTTCGACATACCAGCCAGTGGTATATTTGATCTGATATGGGTTTTGTGTGTGTTGTGTGTGTGTGTGTGTGTGTGTGTGTTGTGTGTGTGTGTGTGTGTGTGGTGTGTGTGTGTGTCGTTTTTCTTTTTTTTTTCTTCAAAGTACAGCCCCATCGCTCAGGATTTAAGAGATGTTTTCCCCTGCTATTTTCACTTGCAAAGCATCCTGTGCATGTCTAATGTTTTGATGCTGTCCATTTTGTTGCTGCTGCTGCTGCTGCTGCTGCTGCTTTTGGTTGCTGCTGTCAACGTTGATGTCGATTTGCTGTTGTGTGGGCGATTCTGGCCTAGTCAGCAAAGCTTTGTGCTCTCCTTTCCCCTGGGAATGAAACTTTAAGAGGGGGCTGAAAGCCACATTCAAGTTGTCGGTGGAGTTTGCAATGTTCGTTTCCAGACAAGTGCAATGAAAAACACAATTGAAAACAACAAAAGCCCCCCCCCCCCTCTCCCCCTCCCTTTTTTTTTAAATATGGGATAACAGTTCACTACAGTTGGTCAGAAAGGGGCACGCAGACATCCCCACATGGTTCAACTGTTTGCCAGTAAGTGGGTT
>JADBJO010032725.1:0-15394 GCA_016801955.1 Conus betulinus
CAAATACGCTTACAGTAAATGCTTAACTAGTGTGTGTGTGTGTGTGTGTGTGTGTGTGTGTGTGTGTGTGTGTGTGTGTGTGTGTTCTATATTTGATTATATTAATATACATTTTATTTTTGTCTGTTTCTCAGCTGGGTGGGGTAGTCTGAAGTGGATAAAATTTAAGGAAATATTATGTTGCTATACATTACTAAACTGTCATTGATTGTGTTTTAATCAGTGTATGAAACCGTTATAGTAATGACGAAGTCTCTCAGAAAAGGTCAGTTTTGGCATTATTGAAAGTCTTCTGGAAGCAGTAATCACCGATTTACAGCCTGTCTGTATGTCAAGTTCGATTGTGCTGGCGGTTGTAATTACCAACATAAATCTGCTAGGCTAATACCACCTCCTCCTCCCCCCCCCTCCCCCCCCCCCCCCCCCAGCGTATTCACACTCACACTCACACACACACACACACACACACACACACACACACACACTCACACACACACACACACGCACGCACGCACGCACGCATGTACGCACGCACGCACGCGCACACACACACACACACACACACACACACACACACACACACACACACACACACACACACACACACACACACACACACACACACACACACACACATGCACACACACATTTACACGCGCGCATTCTCTCTGTCTCTGTCACTGTCTGTCTGTCTGTCTGTCTGTCACTATTTCTCTCTCTCTCTCCTCTCTCTCTCTCCTCTCTCTCTCTCTCTCTCTCTCTCTCTCTCTGAACTGAACTGAACTGAAACCATTTATTGTCAGATTAACCATAGTTGTACTGACATTTTTGAACAAAATAAATAACACGAATTCAGAAAAGTGAATTGAAAATAAATAAGTTAAGGATAAATATATAACACACTGTCAAGTTACTTTTTTTTCAGAGATGAGAACATTGTAAAGAAATGATTTACGATACTTTAATAGAATTGAAAGGCGACTAAAGTCCGATGAGCATACGATGTGTCACTCTCTTCCTCTCTCTCTCATACTCCTACTTGTCCCCGTCCCGAGAACCCTTCTTACACCTTATTATATCCATAATAAACTGATAAGGAATTATCATATATTCTCTCTCTCTCTCTCTCTCTCTCTCTCTCTCTCTCTCTCTCTCTCCTCTCTCTCTCTCTCTTTCATCTGGGCGAGTACTCAGGAAAGACGTACGCACGCACGCACGCACGCACGAACACACGCACACACACACACACACACACACACACACACACACACACACACACACACACACACACACACACACACACGTGGGCGCAAAAGCACATGCACATGTATGCGCTCTCTCTCTCTCTCTCTCTCTGTCTCTCTCTGTCTCTCTGTCTGTCTGTCTGTCTCTCTCTCTCTCTCTCTCACACACACACACACACACACACACACACACACACACACACACACACACACACACACACACACACATTCTGAAAGACAGTGCCTTGCTCTACTTGCAAATCTGACGCAATGCCATAATGAAATCATAGTTACAGCCCACAAATATACTGACACATTCGCATTCATCTTCCCTTCTCCCTTCTCTCTTCTCTCTTACATCCATTTATGAATAGCGTAATACATTATTTAGTTGTGTGTTTTTGTTTATAAGAAAAAAAAAGAAACTCACACGACTGACAAGAAAGGTTTAAAATGCCTTAGATTTATCAAATACTTTAAAAATAATAGAAAAAAAAAAACCCTTCCAGTCGGATGATTTTTTAATTAAGCGTGCAACTGCTAAAGTCATTGCCCAGCCAGTCTCTCTGGTCGGCTGCAATACACTGGGAAGCATCAGCGGCATATTTTGATGCATGATCTTTTCATGGAGTGATTGAAAGTACATTCTTGTGCTCGCGCATTCAAATAAGAAATGCATTATGTCAAGTTGAAGACCACAGACATAGACAGGGGAAGGATTAAAAAATCTTTCACAACCATGCATTACCCGCAGTCAGTGAATTAAGTTTCTTACTGGGATTGGTCCAGGGGGGATTAATGCATCGTTTTCCAGGGATTGTCACACACCCCATCTGTGTTTAAGGCGAGCATCATTTAAATATTGTTCCTGTCGTTTTCTTCGAAACTGCATTAGATAAAATACTATTAGCCTTCGTGACAGAAGGAGGTATGTTAAAACAACTGAAGTCTGATTTCCCAGAAGCTGTCTCTTTAGCATATACATCAGCCATCTCATTACCATACAGGCTGGAATGGTCAGGAACACACAATATACGGTACATCTGACCTCGTGTAATAAGATGACGAATTAAAAACAGACATTCTTGTAAGATATCAGGTCTATCTGATGATGATTGATGGTGTAAAGCCATCAGAGCTGATTTGAATCTGAAAGAATAAGTAGTTTTTAGTGGGCAGAATACTCATATCTTTAAAGAAGTTTAAAGCCGCCATGATAGCAAATAACTCAGGTGTGAAAACGGAACACCCCTTTGTTAGACGAAATCGTTTTCATATATCCAAACCGGGGACAACAAATGCGGCCCCAGCTTAAGAGGAGTCGGTGACTGAGCCATCAGTGTAAACGCGAGTATGAAAGCAATATTTTGTACTGATAAGCTCTACAACCCTGGAAGCCAGAATAAGAGGATTATCAGTCTTATTTCAATCTCCATATGTGTAGATTATCTCAGCTCTTTCAGTAAGCCAAGGTGGATGCGGATGACGAGGAACCTTGGCAGTTTGATCAAACGATAGATCACAGTTCTGGATCAATCGACGTTTATAGTCTAATAAAGAAGTATGACTTGTTTTTATTTGTGATATCTCTTGAAATATAGGTGTCCTCGTCAAGTTCAGAGACAACTGAGTTTGGAATGGATCTCACCCTCACCATGAACTTGCAGGCACAGAGTCTTCTGTATTCATCAAGAGGTAATACCCCAGCTTCTTTATACGTCATATCAATAGGAGCCCATCGTGGTAACCCTAACGCTATTTTAAATACCAAAGAATCAGTACTGGTTAATTTATGTAAATCCGACACGGAAGCCGTGAAAAATGCTTCCCGACCATAAGATATGAGAGAACGAACTAAACTGGAGGCAACATGAACAAGATTAGAACCACAATTTACAAGAGGGATACCTGATAAAACGCGCAACAAAGCAATTTTCTTCTTTGATTTTTCAATACGATAGTTAATGTGTTTGTTCCAGAATAATTTATAATGAAAAATAAGACCAAGAAATTTTACTTGTTTGCTCGGATAGATTGGAGTGTTATTTATTTTGATGACAACTGCATCCTTCCCATTAAAATCGACGATCTTTCTTGTGAAAATCATAAAGACGCTTTTTTCAGCGGATAAGAGAAAACCAGATTCTTTCATATAGCCAACAATATTGTTTACAGCATCTTGAAACCTTGCTATAATGTTATTTCTTCTGGCTTTTTCTTCTTGTAAAATTACAGTTAACATTTGTCCACATCAGCATAAACAGCTAAAATTGCACCTTTGGTGTCAACATGTTTTATATCATAAAGCATGTGTGAGAAAAGAGTGTGAGCAATAACACCACCTTGAGGAACACCCGTATCAACAGCTCTTGGGCTGGAGAAAACACTATTTAATTTTACCTGAAATGTTCTTGTCGATGAAAATGACTTTAGAAACATGAAAACCGACCCTTTATCCGATCTGAGTATGTTTTATGAAGAAACTTACTATGCCACACTGAATCGTGGGCTCTAAAGATATCCAAAAATGTGGCAACAGTTGAGTGGCGCTTCGCTAGTGCTCTCTACACATGAGGCGTCAGATGAACAGAATGGTCCGTAACTCCTCTACCTCTTCTAAACCGTACCTGTGTTAATGGAGGATTCCCTTACTTTCAAGGAAATGTTCTAATCTTGACTTCAATATTCTGTCAAAAACTTTACTTATGTGAGGAATCAAAGGAATAGGTCGGACTCTAGATGCATTTGATTTTGATTTTCCTTGCTTATGACCTGGAACTATTGTTTCCTTTTTCTAGTCAGCTAGTAGAGTCCCGGAATTCCGACGAATTTGGAAAAATGTCTAATAATCTTTTGTAGAAAACAGTCTAGAAAATGTTTGATCATGTTATATGAAATTGGATCTTTACCTGTTGCCGTTTCGCCTGGCTTTATGCTTTGAAGAGCAGAAACCAGTTCCTGCACTGTTAGATTTGAATCAATATAAGAAGAATTGTCGTCAACGTAATTCATGTCGAAAGGTCTATTCTCATCTTCAAACTGATGTCTTCGAATCTGTCCACACATAGGCAAATATTCTGACACATTTTAGCGACTGTATCAGCAAATAATTCTACCTGTCTTCGTTTGTCCTGTGCAAAGCATGGTGGACTTTCTCCACTGCAGAACACGTAGAGAATTCAGCCTTGTCTTCGTTTGTCCTGTGCAAAGCGTGGTGGACTTTCTCCACTGCAGAACACGTAGAGAATTCTGCATTGTCTTCGTTTGTCCTGTGCAAAGCGTGGTGGACTTTCTCCACTGCAGAACACGTAGAGAATTCTGCCTTGTCTGCGTCTGTCCTGTGCAAAGCGTGGTGGACTTTCTCCACTGCAGAACACGTAGAGATGGGAGGGGGCAGAAAATCGGAGATGGGGAGATCAATCCTAGGGGAGAGATGGATGACTGAAGGAGGGAGATCGTGATTGATGACTGCAAGAAAGAGGAAAAAAATAGGTGACTGCCAGAGAGAAGATAGAGATGGATGACTGCCAGAGAGAAGATAGAGATGGATGACTGCCAGAGAGAAGATAGAGATGGATGACTGCCAGAGAAGATAGAGATGGATGACTGCCAGAGAGAAGATAGAGATGGATTACTACAAGAGAGAGATAGAAGCAAATGACAGCAAGAGAGAGAAGATAGAGGTGAATGACTGCTAGAGAGAAGATAGAGATAAATGACTGCAAGAGAGAAGGTAGAGGTGAATGACTGCAAGAGAGAGAAGATAGAGATAAATGATTGCAAGAGAGAAGATAGAGACGGATGACTGCAAGAGAGAAGATACAGACACATTACCTCAAGAGAGAAGGTAGAGATGAATGACTGCAAGAGAGAAGGTAGAGATGAATGACTGCAAGAGAGAAAAAGAGATAGATAGATGACTGCAAGAGAGAATATAGAGATGGATGACTGCAAGAGAGAAGATAGAGATGGGTGACTGCAAGAAAGAAGGTAGAGATGGATGACTGCAAGAACGAAGATAGACGATGATGATGACTGCAAGGGGAGAAGAAGAGAGGAGAAAGAGATGGAAGACTGCAAAAAAAGAAGAGAGAGAGATGGATGACTGCAAGGAAAAACATAAAGATGAACGACTGCAAGAGAGGAGATAAAGAGATAGGTGATTGTAGGAGAGACGACTGAAGGAAGCAATATGCAGATGAATGAATGATAGAGGTAAGCTGGAGAACACTGGGGGGAAAATGGGTGGCTGCATGAGGTAATGTGGATAACAGCAGAAGAGATTGATGGCTGCAGGAGATAGGGTGGATAACTGCAGAAGAGATGGACAGTTGCAGATGGTAGGCTGGACAACTGCCGGAGAGATGGATAACTGCAGGAGGTAGGGTGGATAACTACAGAAGGAGAGATTGATGGCTGCAGGAGGTAGGGTGGATCGCTGCCAGAGGGATGAATGACTGCAGGAGGTAGGGTGAATAACTACAGGGAGAGATGGATAACTGCAGGAGGTAGGGTGGATAACTACAGAAGGAGAAATGAATAACTGCAGGAGGTAAGGTTGATAACTACAAAAAGGAGAGATGGATGACTGCAGGAGGTAGGTTGGATAACTGCAGAAAGAGAGATGGATTACTGCAGAAGGTAGGGTGGATAACTGCAGAAAGAGATATGGATGACTGCAGAAGGTAGGGTGGATAACTGCAGAAAGAGATATGGATGACTGCAGAAGGTAGGGTGGATAACTGCAGAAAGAGAGATGGATGACTGCAGAAGGTAGGTGGATAACTACAGAAGGAGAGATGGATTACTGCAGGAAGGGAGATGGAGAACTACAACCTGAGAGATTGATTACTGTAGGAACGAGGTGGAGATGGATGACTCTGGGAACGAGGTGGAGATGGATGACTATAGGAACGAGGTGGAGATGGATGACTATAGGAACGAGGTGGAGATGGATGACTATAGGAACGAGGTGGAGATGGATGACTGTAGGAATGAGGTGGAGATGGATGACTATAGGAACGAGGTGATGGATGACATACTATAGGAACGAGGTGCAGATGGATGACTATAGGAACGAGGTGGAGATGGATGACTGTAGGAACGAGGTGGAGATGGAAGACTGCAGGGGGGCCCGACAGAGACTGCAGGGGAGAAGGTAGTTGACGGCAGAAAGGGAGATAGACGATTGCAGGAGTGGGGTGGGGTGGGGAGATGGCTGGCTGCAAGGAGGGACGGTGGATAACTGGCAGGCGGGAGATGGAGATAGGGGACTGACACGTGACGGAGTGTGAAGATGGCAGACTGCAGCTAGGGAGACGGATGGCCAGGAGAGGGGGAGATGAAGATGAATGACTGCAGCTAGGGAGACGGATGACCAGGAGAGAGGAGACGCAGATGAATGACTGCAGCTAGGGAGACGAGTGATTAGGAGAGACGAGATGAAGACTAATGACTGCAGCTAGGGAGACGGATGACTAGGAGAGAGGAAGGAAGATGAATGACTGCAGAAGGAACTAGGAAACAACGGTGGAAACATTGAGAGGAGCATTGGGTCGATGTATCAGAAGCAGTGGGTCGATGTATCAGGAGCAGTGGGTCGATGTATCAGAAGCAGTGGGTCGATGTATCAGGAGCAGTGGGTCGATGTATCAGGCAGTGTGGGTCGATGTATTTTAACACCACGCCGACTTCACAGGAATCAATAAAGCAATATGACGGACAGGGCACATCTACCTCAACAACACCTGATCGACACCACCAGAGTGATGAAAGCATGAAGATGGGACAGTGAAGAGAAACAGATGGTGCTACCCTGACACCACAAAAAAGGCTGGAAGCATGAAGATGAACTGTGAAGAGACACATCGAATACTGTACCGTCATCACCAGAATGATGGAAGCAACAAGATAGACAGTGGACAGGGGGATATATCAAGCACTACACTGGCACCACCAGAATGATTGAAGCCTCAAGATGGACAGTGGACAGAGATATCTAGCACCCACACTGACACAATAGAATCATGATGATGGACAATAAAGTTAGTTAAGCAACGTCACTCCAGCACAGCACAGACAGTGAACGGAAACAGGCTGCACAGCAAGCTAACCCAATGACGAAACAGGCTTCAGAACAGTGCACAGATGTATATCAACACCATGCTAATGTCGCCAGAATGATCGAAACATCAACGACTGTGCCCCCGAGTTTACCAGCAACACACACTGCCACGACTTTCTTTCTCCTGGAATATTCGGCATACATGCACACAAAATAAGAAAACGTGCTTTCTCTGTTTACGTTCTCTTGTATATTATGCATACATGCACACAAAATGAAGAAAACGTGCTTTCTCTGTTTACGTTCTCTTGTATATTATGCATACATGCACACAAAATGAAGAAACGTGCTTTCTCTGTTTACGTTTCTCTTCAAACGTGAACTCAAATCAAAGCCACAGTATCGTTTACACACGTCGCTGCAGTTTCTCTGTATGAAGTTCCCTCTACGTGCTTAAAAAAAAAAAAAAAAAAATTCAAGATCTTGTCAGACATACCTCGTCACTGTTCTAGTTCCAGTAGAACGCACATATTTTTCCTGACGAAGAACACTCCTCCTTTGGGTCCTTCGGACTCTCCTGTCGTTCAGGCCAAAAGGTCTCCTCCCCCAGATCGGCAGTTAGGGACTGTAAACGCTGACACAACACCAGAAACCCCGATCAAGACGTGAGCATCCGCAGCCGCAGACAGACCAACAGGTTCAGCACCGACCTAAGCCTCTGTGTGTCTCCTGTCTCTCTCACACACACTCCTTATCCAGACGAAGGTCCCTCCCAGACTGATCGAGGAAGTGGGGAGCGAGAGAGAGAGATTGAACCTTGGGGAAAGCCTTGACAACGGGCCGAATTTATGATTGCGGGGGGAGGGGGGGGGGGGGGAAGGGTAGGGGGGCATAAATAAAAACCCCCCCCTCCTCCAGATCCCCGTATTTTTTTAAATGGAGCTTTAGAGGAGGGGGAGGGGGGGGGGGGGGGGCAGTAAACAGAGTTTACGACCCCCTCCTTCTTTTGCCGCTCTCGCTATGCTCGTAATTCTGGTCCCCCAGTTGCTCTTTAAAAGTGGGGATGAATGGGATGGGGTCAGGGGTGGGGGTGGGGGGTGGGGATCGCCTCTCCTCTCACCCCCCGTCCCCTCTGCCACTGCTACCCTCCCACTTTCCTTTCCCGCCTTTTGTATTTATTTGTTTTTCTCCCCTTTCCAGTTCCTGGTGTCTTGATTCTCCTTTTCGGGGTTTCTAGAGAGAACAGAGAGAGAGAACCGAGAGAGAGAGAGAGAGAGAGAGAGAGAGAGAGAGAGAGAGAGAGAGAGAAAACACGAGAGAGAGAGAGAAGAGATAGAGAGGAGAGAGAGAGAGAGAACGAGAGAGAGAGAGGAGAGAGAGAGAGAGAGAGAGAGAGAGAGAGAAAACACGAGAGATAGAGAGAGAGAGAGAGAGAGGAGAGAGAGAGTAGAGAGAGAGAGAGAACAGAGAGAGAGAGAGAGAGAGAGAGAGAGAGGAGATATTATAGTGTGGGATTTCTGTTTGTCTCTCTCTCTCTCTCTCTCTCTCTCTCTCTCTCTCTCTCTCTCTCTCTCTCTCTTTTCTCTTCTCTTTCTCTTGAAGTGGAATTTGGGTTATTGTTTCTAGGCCGGCCTTCTGCTCTGCAAGCGGAACGCTTTGTTCCTGCACACACACCCCACCCACCCCCACCGCCTCCCCGCCCTCCCCCCTAACACCCCCCCCCACCCCCCACCCCCCTCTCCCAACACTCTCGTTTGTTCCTTTGGTGACTTTCCAAGTTCTGTTTCCCTTTCTTTCAGTCTCCCGCTCTGGCCGTCTGTCTGTCTGTCAGTCCGCATGTCTGTCTGTCTGTCTGTCTGTCTGTCTCTCTCTCTCCTCTCTCTCTTCTCTCTCTTCTCTCTCTCTCTCTCTCTCAACACACACTTTCTCTCTCTCTTTCTTTTCCCTCTCTCTCTCTCTTGATGATGATGTCTCGTGCATTCGTTTGTAGGAGGCTGAAACAGACTGCAGTGTTGTTAAGAACAAAGCCAAAATAGGAAGGAAATAACGAGTTCTATCAAAGATTATTCAATGCACAGTCTGTGACAGAACACTGCACACACTAACACACGTGAGAAATGCACAAACTCGCACACTTACAAAAAACAAAATGCACAGATTGCTTACCAAAACATGGACAGAGTAACACACCTCAAAGATGCACAAAACTAGCACATATAAAAATGCACGCACTTAAAAATGCACAAACTACACACACACACACACTTAGAAATGCACAAATACACTTAAAATGCACACACTGACACATTTGAAAATGTACAAACTAACATACTTAAAAATGCGCACACTTAGAAATACACATACTTAAAAACGCACACACTAACACACTTAAAAGCGCACAAACTAACATACTTGAAAACGTACAAACTAACTCGCTTAAAAATGCACAAAGTAACACACTAAAAAAAAGATTGACAGAGTAAACACACTTAAAAATACTCAAAAAACACACTTAGAAATGCACAAACGCACTTAAAAATGCACACACTAACACGCTTGGAAATGTACAACATAACACGCTTAAAAAATGCGCACACTTAAAAACACAAACACCTAAAAATGCAAAAACTAACACACTTAAAAGCGCACAAACTAATATAACTCGAAAATGCACAAACTAATACACTTAAAAAGGCACAAACTAACATTCTGAAAAAAAATGGACATAGCAACGCACTTAAAAATGCACTTAAAAATGCGCAAACTCGAAACACAACAAACTAAACATGCACACACAGTTAAACACACGCACAACTGAAAAAACTAACACACTTAAAAATGTGCTCACTTAAAATACACACACACTTCGAAATACACAAACTAACACAATTAAAAGCGCACAAACTAACATACTTGAAAATACAACAAACTAACACACTTAAAAATGCCCAAACTAACACACTAAAAAATGGACATAGTAACACACTTAAAATGCACAACAAACACTTAAAAATGCACAAGCACTGTTAAAAAAAATGCACACACACTAACACACTTGAAAAATTAATACACTCAAAAGCGCTAAAAACTAACATTCTTGAAAATGTACAAATTAACATACTTAAAAATGCACAAACTAACACACTAAAAAAGATGGAGATACTAACACACTCAAAAATGCACAAACTAACACACTTTTTTAAAATGCACAAACTAACACAGTCTAAAAAAAAAAAAAAAAAAACGCACAAACTAACACACTTTTTTGGTCCTCCAACCTCTATTACAACCGTTTTCTTTTCCTCGCTTTTGTTTTTTTTTTTGTTTTTGTTTTTTTTTTTTTTCAGAGTGGTGCCCCCCATCCTCCATTTTCTTCCCACCTTTCTTTTCTTTTCTTTTTCTTTTCTTTCTTTCTTTTCTTTTTTTCTTTTCTTTTCTTTTCTTTTTTTTTTTTTTTTTTTTTTTTTTTTTTTTCCTCCTCTCCTCTTTCTTTCTCCGTCAACCCTCCGTCAGCGTCTCACGCGTCGTGCAGATCTGTTGATTCCATTACCGATGGACTTCCTAATGCGAACACTAACACACTTTAAAATGCACAGAGAGGCCTACACTTTCAAAAACATGAAAGATGCACAAACACAGTTAAAAAAAAAAAAAAAAAAAAAAACTAATACATTCCGCATGGCTGTCCGCGGACGACGTGTCATGTTACACACTATGCACGCATCAACCCCCGCAGTATGCAGAGGATTTGGTTATCGAGGGCGTTCTTGACTAATTAATGAACTGTTCGATGGCGAACCTAGTTCATCTTGTTCACGAATTCGGCGAACCTTGTGTTTGTTGTTAACTACCCCTATCTTAAGGTGGCCAATCCAAGATCATCGAAATTCGCAAATCCTTCCGATCCTTTGTTTATGGAGCAAAATTAAAAAATAAAAAAAAAAAAAAGAAGGAAAGAAAGAAAGAAAAGAAAGAAAAAAAGACCGCTCTCCCGTCTGCAAAGAGATCAGTTTGTGACCACTTGTTGACAAAACTCTCGGGTGATGGAAATCAGTTCGTGGTCGGTTGACCTACATTTCCATTCTTGATTCGTTACGTCAGCATTTTCTGGGTCGGTACTGGGGGCCGAAATAGTCAAGTGTTCGATGCTTTGGAAATACTCTCTATTTCGGACAAACAGACTGCAAAAATGGAATCCGCAGGTTATTCAGAACTTTCCAAGTTGAGTAGGCTTAACAGGGTACTCAACCGAGCATTAAACGAACAGTGTTTTGCGGGCCGTTTCTTTTCTTGAGAGAGAAAGACCGTTCATCGAGAGAACCAGTCTTTAGTTCGATCGTATCTCGGCGTGATATATATCGGTGAATTGCGGGGGGGGGGGGGGGGGGGGGGGGGGGGGGGGGACTATATGGCTCGTCGCACGGGGCCCGAGATTCGTGAACCAGTGGGGGGGCTTGTGTTGTAACGACGACCTAAAACGCTTTGCTTTTGTAACCAGTCGATAAAAATGCTGACCTATTTGTTCATCACGCCATCATCAACGTGAGATGAGGGGAATCATAGGAACAAGGTTCTCCCGAAAGGTCTGTATATGATTATTGTTTCTGTGATAGAAACAATCATTTCTCTGATGAAAATAGCTACTGTTCTCTGGTTTTGACGCAGTCGGTTAAGGCTCAGGGTAACGGGTCGGAAAACGGAGAAACTATGATCTGACCCTCGTAAGCCGTACACGTAGAAAATCGTCAACTATGGCAGCAATTGCCGGCGTCGGTATCTGCGCACTGGCCAGAACAGTTCTGCGCAGTGAAAATAGTTCGATGAAACATTATCTGTGTTTATGAGTCGTAACTATTAGGTGTTCATGACTCAATACATTTCTGTTTTCGTGAGACGGTGATTACTGTTTTTCATTAATTAGCTTCATCATTGTTTACATGTCATAATTATCTGTCTTTTTGTGAGTGGGAGGAATTTTTTATTAACGATAATTGCATTTGATCGTTGCCTCTGACCCAAAGGCAAGAAAAAGGGTAATTATGAGCCCACAACACACTGCGTTAAACTATACTGCTGGAAAGCAGTGATCATCAGCACTGTGTGAGAGAAACGACCTACTTTCAGGGGAAGACTTGGTCAGTATGGGCTTTTGTTACGCTTATGTAAGCTAACCATTAATAGCTCGGAAACATGAAACACCAGGCTGTTTCAGTACTGATTAATAATCAATGATAATTGTTAAGAAAGAATCACTAAAAACAAAAAAAAAAAAAAAACAACTACTACTTCTACTGATGATGATTCATTATCATTATTACTCATCCCTAATACTTGGGATAACTTGGTGTTCATGATCACAATTGGTATTATAAAGTAAATGAATGATGAATGAATGAATGAATGAATCGACATTAAGGCGAAAACTAATGTTTCGGGTGGATCATATGATTTCTGACCAATGACCATCCCTCCACCCCACCCTCATCCCCGCCCCCTCCTGTCCACCACACACCCACATCCCACCAACTCCTTGAACTGTCCCCGTCCCCCCCCCCCCCCCCCCCTCTCCCCCACACCCCCTTTCCTGCACGTCTGGTCGGCATGTTGTTGACAGTTTGGGAGTCAGATGACCACGTGAGAAGTGTGACGTCGGACATTAAGGTGCCATTGCATTACAGTATGTTGGGAGGTGGGGAGGGTGGGGGCGGGTGTGTGGGGGGGGGGGAGGGGGGGGGGGGGGGGGGGGGGGGAGGGGTAGTCAAAAAACAAAAAAAAGCGTTGGGGCTGCGGGGCCAGCGGTTGTGTGTTCGAATCTCTCGTAGGAATGGATTTTTTTTTTTTTTTTTTTTTTTTTTGCTTGAAAACCCTGTGTCCAACCAGTAATAGATGGAAACCTGATTCACTTCAGGCCAGGTAAAGCGGCAAAGAAAGGAGACAGTTGAGCTCCGCCTTCCGTAATGTCATGCCCTAGACTCTGCGACTCTGTAACACTGAAACTCCCCCGACGGCCGTCAAGTTCATCAAATAAGCAATGATTTTTTTTTTTTTTTTTTTTTTTTTTGTTGCATTGAATGTTTTAGTTCGTCGAAGAATAGTAAGGATCTATATGTCTCTGTGGCCCTACTACTACTGAACTCAAAGCTCGGAATCGTTATTTTCCTTTGTCAATGCCAGAGACGTTACAGTTTGTCATATATACTGCAGTCTGGAACCCCTCAGGGAAAAGTCATTTCTGTTTTAAGGGTGTGTGGTGTGTGTGTGTGTGTGTTGTGTGTGTGTGTGTGTGTGTGTGGTGTATGTGTGTGGTGTGTGTGTGACACTGTCACTTTTGCACACACGCATTCATGACAGCCATTTACTCCATACGCAACACGCAAATTCCTCCATTCAACCAAAAAAGGCGCACTATCGAATGGTTTTTTTGTTTTTCTTCACCCCCCTCTCCTTTATACATGTATCTCTCTTTCCCTTCACACTGAGAGATAAATCAGGTTACAAACTTCAAGATCCAGACCAGATAATCAAAATAATTCCTGTAATTATGATGCCATACCTGCATCAGAGATGAGACTCGCTTCATACTGTCATGATGCTCTGTCTGCATCAGAAAATGTTCTGTCTCCTTGAATTCCCCTGTCACTGGGGAAATGATGAGAATCCAACTCCTCTACCTGGAGTCTTTAATTGCTGGGGCTGAACTGCCGGTGTGTTCCCCACACCATGGCCATCGTTAACCACCCGTCTCAGAGGAGGAATAGCTGACGGGGTCAAGGGTGAAGGGCTGAAACACGAATAAGTTCGTGTAAGTAACCTGCTTCCCAATTCAACATATGAATTCTTTCTTTCTCTTTTCTCTTAGGTTTTCCCCTGTAGCTTTTCCCCAACTATCTATGGCTCACCTGGTAATGACTGGTCAGCGGAGGACCCCTTGACCAACGTCCTGACAGGTTCGAGTCTCTAGGCCATCTGCTGGGCTAAAACTGATTCTTTCCTCCCTCCTCCTAGTGAGTGCATACTCAGTGTTCAAACACATGACCAGCACCTTACCAGCCCTTATTAAACTATCTCTCAGTGGTCACTTTCACCCAATGACCACCCTTGTTTATTTTACAATGAGTAATCCTCACAATTATTGGGGACGCCCGCTACACTAGTCAAGCCACATGAATATTCTTTCTTTTTTTAGTTGTGGCATGGGGAAATGATTCATATCACTAGACTACATGTGATGGAGCGTCACATGCCTTGATGTGAGGCTACACACACACACACACACACACAACAAACACCACTCTAGCGACTATCCTCTCCTCTCGCGAGACTCTCTCTCTCTCCACACACCACACACACACACACACACACAACACACACACGCACACACACACACACCACTCTCTCTTCGCTCTCTCTCTCTCTCTCTCTCTCTCGGTCTCTCTCCTCACACCCCACACACCCCCATCTCACCCACACACATCACAACACACACACACACACTCACACACACACACACACTACACACACACACACACAGTCCCCGTCTCCTTACCCTCTTTTCTCCCTCTCCACCAAAACCTCCCAAAAAAAACCCCCCTTTTTCAATGTCAGCACGGAAAAAAAGGCGGCGGGGGGGGGGGGTGGGGGGGGGGGGGGGGGGGGGGGGGGGAGGGGGGGGGGGAGGGAATAGTAGGAGAATAGGACTACGAAACGTGGGACCGAGTGGAGGGTGAATAAACACAACGGGAGAAACAGAACAGGAGGGAAAGTAGACTGGCGTGTCTTGAAAACCCCCAAAGAGGGGGGCGAGAAAGGAAAGGCATATTAATGAGGGACTCCTATTCCAACACCGGCCCATAAAGAATGGCAGATGGCGCCACCCTCTCCCTGAAAAGAAGCCTCGCATGACACCCCATTTGATGATTAGGTGGCGTCTGCCGAGCCGGGAGGTTCTTGTGAGGCATTTTGGTTATATACTCTATGTACAACATGGCTTCCTCAAAAACAGAAATAAAAAAAAAAAATGGAAGCGACAGAATTTTTGCTTTTTTCTCAAGGGGAAAGGTTTGGAATTTTGTATGTAGTCGTGCGC
>JADBJO010032726.1:0-15393 GCA_016801955.1 Conus betulinus
CTGGCAAGTACGGTCGAGTCGGTGTCAGCTACATCCGTGGACTCGTCTGCGTAAGGTTCGAATTGGTATGGCCTTACAAAGTCATCTGGTCCTTCAACAGATACACTGTCGTTGGTATCTGACGCAGAAGGGTCGTAATCGCTGCTTTCACAAGACAAGCAAACTCTTCTTGCTGTTCTGCCATCTTTTGCTGCTCCAACTACTACGTCACAAGAAAGGGACGCTACTATAGTTCTTTTTCGGGTTGTTATCGTTCTGCTCAAAATTCAGGTGCGAATTGCGAACTTTGGTGATCGATATCTCATGATCTGATGATCAACGAAATGTAAACTGGGTACTTTTGGGGTTACTGTATCCATAACTATCCTAAATTGAAAGAATAATTTTTTTTATTGCTGTAAAACATTCTGTTTGTATCAACAACTACACACATAGGAAGAAAATCTGCCATACACAATCGTAAATGTTTTTTATTTTAATAAAAACTCTTTTTACACACCTGAAAAATTATCCCGAACGCTGAAAAACGGAAAGGAAGTGACGTCGTTTTTGGAACTGTATGGAGACCTGCGGGAACATAGTCTGCTGAGAAGTGCCAACAAACCAGTTGCAGCCGTCTTTTAGTCCTTACCATGGCGCATAATGATCATGCGTACACCTCGCTCAGTTCGGAAAACGTCCCAAAGAAGAAAAGGCGAACAGGGGGATACTGTTGTGTAGCTGAATGCAACAGTTCGCACAGTCGAGGCTTCAGTTTGCACGGTTTCCCGAGCGACGAGTCAATCAAGCGACAGTGGGTAAGGTTCGTCCAGACACATCGTCAAGATTTTGGGCCAAGTTTGGGACGCCCAATGCGCATTCTTTCATTTGCGAAAAGCATTTTAAACCTGAATGTACCCATTGAGCCAAAGTATCAAACGAAGCATGGGCATCAAAACAAATGCAGCTCTGATTCCTGGCTCGGTGCCAACCATCCACAAGCCAGTGTGTCTGACCACAGCCAACAGCATGAGCACCGAGAGCACAACCACAATTGTGACACAGGCCTCCACTCGGGCACACAGTACAACTGTCACGACATCTGTGCATTCTACAGTGTGCTCCATTTTACCAGGAGTGAGTCAGGTGCGAGGGGGCCTATGCAAAAAGGGAACGCCAAAGGGTAAGTGATAGTATAGTAGGCCTATTGTAATTAGTATAGAATAGTTTAGTACAAAGTTGCTCGGCATGTATAGGCCGCTGGGCCTGTTGCTGTTCATTCAATCAGGAAATTAGGACTAGCCTAACTTTGGGCTACACATAGCAATCTTTTCATCGCCCTTACTATCAAAGTACAACTGTTTTTGCTGTCTATTTTCTGTGACACCCACGGGGTTGGCTATGGCTTGCATTGCTACAGTACAGACAACATAAAGTAATAAAAAATAAAATTTTTGTTATTTCTTGTTATATCTGTACTCCAAACCTCAATGTTTTAGCAGTACAGTAAGAGGATGGAGATCATGTACATGTAATGAACATGGTACAATACATTTTTTGGGCAACAATGTTCAGCGGAAATCAAATTCAGTGGCATACTCTTGTGTGTGTGTGTGTGTGTGTGTGTGTGTGTGTGTGTGTGTGTTGTGTGTGTGTGGCTGTGTATAGGTGTATCATTGTGTGGTGAGTGAGAACATGCATGTATCAGGAGCACACGCTCTTGATAAATAGTGAGGGAGGGGGTGTTTCTGGTTAGTTTCTTAAACAAGAAAAACAGGCTGAAGCATGAACGCTGGGCAGCCAAAGTTCTTGCACCCAGATTTTCTGCCACACGAGTGATTTTCTTGGTGCTCAAGAACCGAACATGAAATTATCTGCTCCTTCAATTTGATTTCATGCCAAAGCATCCTTGCACCAGATTTTTCTACCATGCCAACAGCTTCGTTGAGGAGAGAAGGTGTGTGTGTGTGTGTGTGTGTGTGGGGGGGGGGGTCTCCTATATTGTACATCTCTAGCTACCGAAAGTTTACAGGAAAGGGAGGGGGGAGGTAGGGAGTGGCAACAAAATTTTCTGCCACCTCACAAGGCACGGTTTTCTAGTTAGGGGGGTAGAGAGGGAGGGGATAGCAAGATTTTCAAAGGCACATTTTTCTGTTTGAGAGCTAGCACATTTGGGGGGGAGGGTTGTGTGTGGTATGCATGTCTGTGGCTAGTGCCAGTGCATATGTTACTGTCTGTCAGCCTGCGTGCATGTGCACAGGGTTAAAGGCAGAATTTTTGCAACAGGTTGTTTGTGAGCTGACTGCCAGTCCTCCGGATTTGACAGAAGATCTTGCTGCTGCAGCTGATAATCACGTGCAGTCCAACAGCACATTTTTCAACCGGAGATGCTGGCGTCCAGACCAACAGCTGCTTTGTGAACACAGTAATTATATTGTATTTACAGTCTGTGTGTTGTAAATAATTTTAATAAGGACATGCAATAGAATGTCTTTTGATTTCTTATGTTCAGGTTGTGAAATGATGTGTTATTTTCCTTAACAGCATGGTTTTCCCTCAGTCATGCATTCTTAGCTTTTGAACAAAATGTATGGAAAACTTAAAAGAAAGTGACTAATATTCTGCTATATCTGGTGCAGTGATGTCTCAGACCGTAGTCATAGATCATTGCCCAGTTGAATTAAAAACATCCTATTTCTGCCTGTCAGTCAGGAGAAATGTCTGATGACATTAATATTGGTAAGCTTAGTTATGATTTATTGATTTCTGCAAAAGCCAGGGCACTGCCATTTCTCTTATGTCAGGGCAGTTTGTCATTTCACTTTTCAATCATCAGCACTTCACTGTTCGTGTGTGTAATGGGAGAAGGGGAGGTTGGGGGGGGGGGGGGGAGTATTTGCTTATTATTTCATTGTATTCCTGACATTATTTTAGTGACTTAGCAAGCCTACAAAAAAGTAGCGATGCCCAAAAGGGGGAGGGAGGAGGGGGGAGGGGTGGCTAAGCCTGTTTCAAGCTGACAATAGTATGGATATGAAAGATGCAATAGAAGCCTCTCTTGAGAGAGTATATAGTGAATTTACAATTTATACTGCTCTTAGCAGCATTTTTTTCTTTGCTGAAAGAGTGATAGGGCCCTGGCCCGAGGGCCCTACCTGGGTGGAACGCCTCTGTATTTATCATATGATTGTGAGCGCTTATTGCATCTTGTTTATGATGAAGTGCTAGGAATGTACAATATCATTAGTAGGTAAGGCAAAAGTATATTTTATAATGATACTTTACCATATGTGGGCTTATATTTTACTACCTGAATGAACGCATGTGTGTGTGCAAATACAATTATGCATGTTATTATCAAATTCAAGAAAGAGAATGTTAAAAGACACTGGTCTTTTGTAAGTAAATGGATAAAAGAAGTGAAAAGGAAATGGTTAAAAGAAAGGTCATTACACAGTGAGTAAACCACTTCTCTTTGTCTGTTACGTTTTAGGGAAAAAAGACTCGAACCAGAAGCAAACGAGTTCAGGTTCACCCATCCATATCCTTTAAAGGTAAGTTAGAATAGTGTACCGCATTTATGGACTACAAGGCGATGCTTTCTTCCGTAAACTGAGACCCCTGAGTCTTATAACTATGACTGACAATAGAGTATGGAAATAAATAAACACAATCTGATTTCTTGTGTTCAATTTGGGGTGTGTGTCTTATTATAAGGTTGCCTTGTACTTAGTACAATATGGTACATGAAAATGGGTCCAGTCACTCATGACATTATTGTAATGTGTTGCAGCGTTTGTCACTCCTTTGCATTATGTATTGTGTAGTTCTTCCTCCCATTTGTTTATTGTTTGATGTTTGCATTTTTAATGGTGCAGGATGAAAGAAAATGTGGCAGCTTACTCTCTTGCCCTCGATAAAGATCATTTTGACTTGTTCGTGCTAGCCCCCTACCCGCACCCCCCCCCACCCACTTTTTAGCATCAAAGTCTGCACCTTATAAACATGTTTATTACTCTGAAACACCATTTGGTATTCCTTACTTTTATTTTTTTTTAACTAATTGGTCCACATGCTTTCACAGTGCACTATTACAATCTAGGTGTGCAGTGTAACCTTGACAAAGACCAAACAACAAGGATGTGTGCAGCCAGTCAACTCAGTGTGATCTGAACCTGGACACCAGCTACACGCAAGAGAGCAAAACACCTGACCAGTGTGAACCAGCCAGTGATCCAGCCAGTGGACCTGAAGACACTGAGCATTGTGAGCAGGCTGATGATCCTGATAAAAGATTACATCCCAGTGGAGGAGGAGAGCATGGACACAGACTCTGCTAGGTATGTTGGTCATCAATGCTCTTTAAAGTTGATATGATTATGAATTGTGGAAGTGTTAATTGTTGTAACTAATGAATGCTTACAATTGCACTGAGTATGTTTTCTACTGATTTATTGTTGAGACGAAAAATGAAAACTTAGCAAAAGCACACTAGTACACTGACTCCTTAAGAAACCAAAGGAAACAAGATTTAACTTCTGATTTTGATCTTGCTCTTTAAATAACATTTAACGCATGATCTTATTGCTGGTGTCATTTCCTGGCAAAAGGACTTCAGGGACCATCCTAACAGTTGTGAAGCACCTGGACACTATGGTCAAACTGCATCAGCTAAGGATGACAACTTTACAACTTTACATGTGTGTGACCGTTTCGGATTAACTTGCCACACTCGTCTATGGGGGAGGCATTATTTTGATTTCATAGTGTACTCTACTTCTAAGAAAAACTATTCCATTGCATCAAATGTAAAAGTGTTTGTGCTTTGACCAGTGACTTCAGAATTTTTTCATGTTGGGTGAAACTAGTAGGAAAATAATTTTCAGGTTCAATTACACACACACACACACACACACACACACACACACACACACACACACACACACACACAACCTCTCTCCCCCTCCCCTACTTACTTTTACCCTCCCTGCCACCCACACCCACATCATATTAACATGGAGTTGTCCATATATTTAAGATTTTATCACTTTCTATTTTCAGTGACGCTGAACTAGATTGTGGGGAAAGTCGAAAATTTATCGTTTTCGAAGAATGCCTCCTTGAGCTGTTCCAGCGCTGCCAGTACTGTGCTCAGCCAGCAAGTGGTAGCATCACACACATTAGAGGCACTTTCCTCAGTGTGAAGCAGGAATGCCCGCACTGTGGGAAGGACAGTGTGTGGATGAGCCAGCCCTTCATCAAAGACATTCCTGCTGGCAACCTGTATGTGTCTTCGGCCATTCTGTTCTCTGGTTAGTATACTCCATTGCTTCAAGAAGAAAAATAAGTGAATGCATTTATTCATTACTGTTGTATAGTGTGCATTCTAGCTTTAACAGCCCCGAAATGATTTAAAACATTTATGCACTGTGAGTACAATACTTTTTAGAGAACAGTGAACACTTCTTATTACGAACTTCTTGTCACATTCAAAACTAATGTTGTTCAGCATGTAAGCCATATGTTTAGTCATGTAAAGAAGGATTGGTGCAAACCTCAGTGTTTCAACGTGTTAGTTTCTCGTTAGATCCAACTTCGTTTTGAACATCCTCCATTGTATAAGACAACTCCTCTCTTCCACATTATTTATCTGAGCTTATAATATGACTATAGTAAAACCTGTGATGTGAAGACGGGCCTGTCATGAGAGGACACCTTTCATGTAAGGACATGTTCACAGTGTCCCTTTTTTTTTTTTACAGTGTAATGTACCCCTGTCATGAGAGAACACCTGTCATGTAAGGACACTTTCACAATGTCCCTGGGGTGTCCTTACATCACAAGTTTATTGTACCACGTTGTAACCGTGTATTAGGCAAAACATGGTGCCCTATAATGTGCCTGGTAATCTAGTTAGAAACTGTAATAATGGAACCTGATATGTTTTGCTTACAGGCTTGCTGCCTTCAAAGGCTCTCCGCTTTCTGAACCATCTTGGGTGGCTTCCATTTCTTCTTCTACATTTTTTGACCATCAGCGGGCATTTCTGTTCCCTGCCATAGAAGAAGAGTGGAAGTCACACCAGGCTCGGTATATAGAAAAGGCACATGAAAGCGACTACAGCCTGACACTTGGTGGGGACGGCCGAGCAGACTCACCAGGCCACAGTGCCAAATATGGCACATATACACTCCTCGATTTGGACCTGATGATGGTGATTGATACGCGAGTTGTGCAGGTTAGTTGATTAAATTAATGAACTTGGCTCTTGTTCTCTTGTGTTTGTGTAAAGATGAGTGTTGCCATTGCATGGTGATCTTTTTCTAGAATTTTCTTAGCTGCTATAGAATTTCCATAGCTATTATATCCAAAACTGGTCGAGACCGTAGCCAGAATTTGTTAAGTCTCTTCTAAAAAGTAAATAACTTATCCACAAAAAATGCAGGGAACGAGGTAATTTGAAGCAATCTAAGCATTGACTAGGTGATTAGTGTAGAAATAGAAGTAAATGTGTATATAGGGTGGGTGGGTGTGGGTGGGATTATTACATGCATGTGTGTGTATGTGTATTTCTATTGCATGTATGTGAGTGGTTATATGTTTGTTGAATATCTAGTCCAAGTTGGTTTTTTTGTTACATACACTGAAGAGTGACCTGATACATGACACTGTTTTGTTTAGTGCAATGAGGAGGATGTGGGAAGCAGCTGCAGAATGGAGAAGGAGGAAGGGTTGAAGCGCTGCCTTTCTTTTCTGAAGGGACAATGGGCTGGATGTGTGCGAGCTGGTGACAGACAGGAATCCTTCCATCATCAAGCACATGAAAGACAACATGCCAGGCGTTAAGCACTCATTTGATGTCTGGCATGTTGCCAAAGGTGAGTTCCTTAGAGGTTATGCAATAAAGCAGTACAAATTACAGATGGGGTAAAATAAAAGATCCCTCGTGCTTCATTTGACACACCCTACCCCATGTCCCACAACGACTAACATATTCTTGCCAAGTGTGTGCGTCTTCTTTTTAGGCCACAAAAAGGTCTGTTTCCAGTTTCATAAGTTCTTTTTTAAATGGGGTTGGTAGGTCGGCATTTTTTTTTCAGCTTTCACCAAAATCATGCACTGGTTGGTGCTTTATTTTATGTCGTATTTGGTACCCTGAATGTCACTGGCGCCCGTGATGCATTATTTTTTCCCATTTGTCAAGAAAAACTTTAGGGATGGGGGTGAAGAACTAGGGTTAGTCAGGAAACTGGAAGAAAACCTAATGTTGTTTTGGCCATGGTCGACTGTTCCTGGTCATACAACTCCATAACTTTTGAGTAACTGCAGGCTAGGTAATCTTGATGAAGGAGCAAAGTATGGTCCTTGTCAGCTTCCATTTTTCATGCAAAGCAGACTTTATTCATTTTGAATACCTGTTGTGTACAGGAGCTGAGTCAGATAGTTACCTTTTGTTCTGTTACAGTGCCATACTTTTTCCCCTAGGACCACACGTTGGTTTTTTTCTTTTTCTCTTGCATGCGATTGTTTGTAACTGATGATAATAAGAGAACAAGTGTGTGTAAATTTTAAACAGTTGAGTACTTTTTTGCCACTGGGTTTAACGTGGACACATTAGACTTCAAGTTTATTTGTCTCATCCAAGACTCCATGGAACTTGGTGCAGAATGAGAGGAAAATTCAATGTATCCAGGTCAAACTCCTTTACATAGCGAGAAAAATATTGTGGTTTACTTCAAATGATTCATAATGAAAACCCTGGCAAATCCCAAACTAAAGAATTCAGAGTAAATAGATGCTATAACGTTTGTGCAAATTTTTTTTTTTACAGGACTGAAGAAGAAACTACTGAAGGTGGCCAACACCAAAGACTGCAAGGAGCTGTCGCTGTGGATTCGGTCCATCATCAATCATTTGTATTGGACAGTAGTCTCCACTCCTGAGGCTGATGGAAAGTTGATGCTGGAAAAGTGGCAGTCTTTGTGCAACCATCTGCACAACAAGCATGACCATGAAGGGTCTGCATTTACTGAATGTGCACATCCTCCTCTGGAAGGTCAAGAGCGGCGGAAAAAGTGGCTGAAGGAAGGTAAGTACAAATTATAATTGTCCATTTATCACACTGGTGTAAGATATTTTTTTTTTCCTTCTAATTTTAAACAGGCCTGTTTACCCTTACAATTTTTCCAAAAGGGTATTTTGTGATTGTGGGCCCCCTAAAACTAGCAGGGGCGACTGCATTGTGTAATTCCAGGTTAGATGACGCAGAATCTAAAAATCATGAACAAAGTCGCACAGAAAATCACTGGAAAGTCATCTCAAAAGTCCAGGAATACATCACTTGGCCCTATAGGATTCAGATTTGGTCAGAGTCGGCCTCATGTTGATTTCTTTTTGGAATAAGTACGATTTTTTCGTTTCGGAAATTACAAATTTGCAAAGATATGAGTAAACAGATCTGTTTTAAGTGTTATTAGTGCAATGTTACATATATAACATGTTTCCAATTTCTCGCAGCATGAAAGACAACAACAAGGACAATTTTTTTTTCCAGTTTTATTGACATGAAGCTGGTAATTACTCAGCTACCAATAAACAGTCTTCAGCACCACTGTTGAAAAAAAGTGAATACAAATCTAGGCTAATTTCACTTTTAAACCCATACCAGCTAATATTTCCCACGTTCAGATTGAAAATAAGTAATGGAAAGAAGACTTGTTAAGTTTCATCGTCTTTTTTCTATTTTCAGGCAGCAAAGTGTCAGTACTAACACTGGATGTCCTCCAGTCTACGTACATGCTGCGAGATGTCCCACAGCTGTCCACTGGACCTCAAACTGCTGCCATTGAGGCGTTTCACTCTGTGCTCAACCACTTCGCTCCGAAGATGATTGGATTCTCCTATGATGGGATGGTACACAGGTAAATTATCCTCTATTACCGTATTTTATACCTTTCTGGCATCTCTATTACATTACGACAGTGAGGCAACGTGTGTGTGCCCATTTTTGGTTCTGCCAGTGTGTCTGGACCCCTCCTGCGGTCAGTTTAGGTGGAATTTGGCCTCACGGTTGCACATACACTCTCTGTTGGACCTCGGATCTCCCACCCAGCTTTGTAAACACCAAAGTCAGACCTTGGACGAAGGGCCGAGATGCACTGACAAAGACGGGGGAGGGAGGGAGGGGAGCAGGGGGAAGGTGGGAAACACACAGCAGAGTGGGTGGATCAGCTAGTATCATATAAAAGTAAACAAGGAACCATTTCAAAATGACAAAATATACAACTATAAGTAAGGATTTTTAAACAAGTAAAAGAGATTTTTTTTTAATTGTTACATGAAATTAGCTCCCCCCCCCCCCCACTCCCCCCCAAGTCTTCCAAAAAGAAAAGGTAATGGTTACCTGGTAAAAAAAAAAGGTTGACTTGGTAAATGTCTTTCTTTTTCTTTTTTTTTTTTTTTTTTTTAATCACCGAGTGGGACCAATCCAGCTTGAAAAGTTCCGCTATTTCACTACCACAGCAAATGACAAGTGTTTTCTATATGAGAATAAATGTCCCAGTAAATATCAGCGAGTATGGACGATTCTTTAAACGTGTTCATTATCATCATATTTTGGAAACATGGCACTTTCATGACGGCGATCGATGCCATCTTTCTGTAGTGAGCTTAGTACCCCCCCCCTTGCTAGAGATTCCCTTTCTAATATTCTCAATCTCTGTCTTTTTCCCCCCAAGGCAGAAAAAAGATCAGGTCAGCATAAAGAGAAATTTGTGTCAGTCAGGGTACCGTAACAATACCCCTTTTTTTTTGCCTTAATATCTTTAAAATATATTAAGTACAAATATCCTTTTAACCATTTACAGAAGCATATTGGCTGCAGTTCACTTCAATGAAAACAGCAACCGACCCCAAGCACAAAGGATGGATGGAAAACTACGCTACAATGTCGCCTTCCGGAAAGCTAGAAAGGAGTTTGTGGTCCAAGGAATCAAGGAGTCATGCACATTTGGTAAGTGAATGTCACTTTCTTCATATTCTAACAATGAGAGACGCAATTGGTTATATATTGGTTCCCCCCTTTTCAGACCCATTATAGACTCCCTCCCTCAAAAAACCAACGTCCTTGATAGTTTGCCCTTTGCATGTATTAAAATACGCGCCCAAA
This sequence comes from Conus betulinus, assembly GCA_016801955.1. Lineage (NCBI taxonomy): Eukaryota > Metazoa > Mollusca > Gastropoda > Neogastropoda > Conidae > Conus > Conus betulinus. Next base: position 10,148 of record JADBJO010032726.1, read on the forward strand.
GACCCCTCCCTTATGAGATCTAATTCTGGGTGATTTTTTTTAAGGTTTTACAAAGGGGGGGGGGGGGGGGGGGGGACACCACTGTATTATTATAAGGTGTTATTGTGTAAAGGGCAAATTATAATGTGAGACAAACCGATCACCAATGCCATGTCTGTTGCCAGCAAAAAATAATGGCTAACGGAGCAAAAGCTCGCAGTACACTTCTTATTATGGGCACTTTCAAGTATATACAGTGGAACCCCCTTTATAAAAACTACCTCCCTCACAAGACGTACGTCTAGCAGACGTTGCCCTTCTTAAAAGTAACATCCTTATAGGATCCATTCCTTTTAAGACTTCATTTTGGATAATATAGGATTTTAATAAAAAAAAAAAAAAAAAAAAAAAAGGATCTACTGTACAGTCTACGCATGTCATTATTATTTTTGCTGAAAAACTTCAACCAGACTATGCTTTCATGCCACACAGATTATGTCCAGAGACTTATGCACCGAGTGATCCGGTTGGCTTCAAGATGCAGCCTGACCAGCATGGACACAGAGGGTGCTTTTACATCACCATCAGCTACCGATTCCACACCCTATGTGTGCATCGATCACAAAAACAAAAAAAGAGGGATGCCGTTCAGCAGCACCGCTCTCGTTACAACAAGAAGTGACCAACACTTGAAACTGTGTGAAAGGAAACCTAGGTTGTGGCTATATATTTGAATATGCTGTCAAAGTGAATGGATTGAGGGGATGATATTGAAACTGTGCTGTGTTCAAAACATAATGTGTGTACGCACGTGAACACTTCAGTATTACTCTAAATATTATCCTGCATGATTCATATGAATGACTGATTTGAATTAAAAAAAAAAATCTGACCAATGAAAAATGGCATAACTGTTTGTGATACACAATACTAACGATTATATATCATCAACATCTCTTCAGAAACAAAGGGTGGCACAATCTTCTACCTAAGAAGAGGTTTCAAGCACTGTTTTGCCAGTTAATTTCAAGGGGCTTGTGAAATCTGTCACACTCTGGTTCCAAGTAGCCGGTGTATCTGCCACGTCAGCACTCGGAAAGGTATCTCTCTGATTTTGACGACAGCACATGAAGGCAGCACTACCCGAAGGTCCTTTCCCAGGAGGCCCCACACAAATCTCGTCAGTTGCCGATATGCTGTGTATCGGTAGCAGCTGCCCACAGACAAGACAGAGTAGTAGTAGTAGTAATACAACATTACAAATTGTAATTTTTTTTTTTTTTTTTTTTTTTTTTTTTTAGAAGCCGACCTACTAAGCCAATTTTTATAAATGATAAAAACGGGAAACGGATCTATTTTTTCTTTCCCCAAACTAGCAAGTTTGGATGACAGGATACAGGACTTCCTGCCATTTTCTTGTGGTAATGTTTGCTTTCTTGTCACAATATTGAATTTCATACAGTATGACTGGCAATACAACAGTGGATCCCCTAAAGTAATAAGACTCCTTCCCTTTTCAGGTGTGTTACTCTGAGATATAACTGCTAATGGTATTTCTGTAAAAATTTCCAATTACCCTTCTTATATAGTTGTAAGGGCCCTCCCTTGTAAGACCTTACACATAATTCAAAAAAGTTAGTAGTTACTACATTAAAGGGAGAGGGTCCATTGTGTTTCTATGGGTCTTTTTGAAAGTCCTGATCAGGTCAGAAGTATTACATACCATTTTGGTATGCAGAGCTTTCAGACTGTTCTCACATTCATGGGACACATGTCCCATGGCTGCAGAAAAGTAAGGAATCAATTTGTCACAGTGATGAACAGGCTTGGGGGGTGGCAGGCAGGTAGATGGTCTTGCTTGTAATTTTTGTCCTCCCCAATACACCCTTGCACCAGAGTGTTCCCTACACCAGCAGTCCTGTTACATTAAGAAACCAGATTTCTAACAGGCCACAAGCCACAATACATGATCTTTTCTTCTTCTTTCCTCGGGGGGGGGGGGGGGGGGGGATATTCAGGTTTCTTGTCAGAGGGTGGGGGGTGTCTAGGGTCTTGTCAGAGGTGGGGGTTTCCGGTACCATCAGAAGGTGCTATTTTCTTAAAATTTTTACAGGTTTTAAATCGGGGGGGGGGGGGGGGGGGGGGGGTCTGTGTTACTTTGGGTTGTAGTTAGGGGGGTGGGGTTCCGGGGGGTGGTCCTTTTTCTTAATTTATATATATTTTACACCTTTTTTCACTATTTTTAGCTTGAAGTGTGTGAGGTGTGTGGTTGTGTGTGGTTCGTCGAACTGGAATCCCCCCCCCCCCCAACTCTTTGTGTTAGTGTGTGTGTGTGTGTCAACTGTGTGTGTGTGTGTGTATGCATATATATGAGAGAAAGAGAGATGATCAAGGGGGTAATAACTATGTAACACACAAAATGTGCATTCACACCAATCTCTTCACATGCTGTTTTGTGCTGTTTGCTGATGTTTGATCAAACAGAATTGTTTAGTCTTGACTAGTAGTCTTGCAGTTGGACCATAGTGGTTGCCAGGTTACCTGTCCATTGCAAAGCAACGTAATCTGACTTCTTAAGGGAAAATGGCTAGTTCACATTCATTGTTTAAGGATGTTACCGATAATGGACTGATAATAATGTTTGGCAAAGTTGTACGTATTATACATAAAGCTTACCCTTTTCTTGTTGTTCTCGCTTCTTTCCGTTTTTTTTTTTCTCCGATAATTGCCCTTTTTTTAGTGTAGGTAGAGCTGTGTTTCATCTACCTTTTTAAGCAAAGATTGTTGGATGAATGATAATTCAAAGCTTTAAAACTTCGATTTCTTTCGATTCTCCCAATGTCCAGTCCCATACAGAGCTGCGCCCACCTCCCTGACAGTCTTGATAGTAGTGCTCTTTTTCCGTGTCACCCTCTGTTTCCCAGTATTAATCAAGATGAATTATCTTCTCCATACAAGGACCAAATAAAACTCGCAAATCTATGGAAAGATGTAGCTTGAAGTCCTCTTTCTATACTGAAAAAGGCAATTTTTGAAAAAAAAAAAAAAAAAAAAATGGAAAGAAGCGAGACCATGAAGTGGGGAGGCTTCTTCTACACTTTTACCTTAATGTTTTTAATGATGTAAGGGCCGCATAAAAGGTGATACTGACTGCATGACCGCATAAACAGGCATTAATGACTGTTGCATGCAAACATTTGACATGCGTTTTTCACAAAATTTTATGTGATTATATCGAAAAGTCAACACTGACAGTCTAAAAACTCTGGGTTCATGATAATATATCTTTTTCATCGTACTTGGGGAAAAATAAAACATGCTCTTATTGTTTCATTCTGAATGTGCGTTCTGTATGCTGGGCGATACTGTGAAGATGCTGTCCTCAGCACATACACATCAAGGCACCCAGTTGGAAAACGGGATGTTGTGTTATGCATTTGAAGCCTGGATTTCTGCCAGGATAGCTGTTCCATCTCTCCTCACCTATGCACGTGCACAGCATCCTTCCAGTATGCCCATACTGGCGCAGTTTTCCACATCGGCACCTGAAATTTGAAAATAAGGCTTAATTTTATACACTTTTTCACTGGTCAGCGACAAATTAATGCCAAGATAAGGTTTGTTTCTGGTTTCCTGACCCGACCCTTAACTTTTGAACTTCCCCAACCCTAAATTTCTGTTGAGCTATGGCGGGGGGAAAATTAAAAGAAAGGCCTAAAAATCTAAAAGTAGTATTCATTAGTTAAGAGGTTCAGGTGACATGGGTCACAACAGTGTCATACCACAAACAGTGAAGACACACATATATATTCAAATCCACCGATTTTCAAATGCCACGGTCAGACTAAGTTTTTTTTCCTGAGGACATGGTCATAGGACACTGAAGTAGTACAACTGTAAAATGTCCCCTACTGCGTTCTCACCTTTGGAGGACAAGTGTTGATCAGAGCGATTGACCTCACGCCACTCGTTACACAACCATCCACCCTACCCCCCATCTCCTCGCGTCCCTCCCACTATCATCCCATTTCTTTTCCCTGTTCCCCATTTCCTAATCCATCGGCTATTAAAGGCTGCTCTAAGGGCAGCCAGAACAATATTCAGCTGTTGGAGTCCTTGGAGTACACCGATTAGACCATTCACACTGAGAAAGAAATCATCCAAATCCGATGACCGGTATTTTAGGGCCGTTACTTACTGTAGCAATGGCTGTGACAAATGGTACGAGAAAACCAAAAGTTTTGGATTAGAAAAATAACACAGCGTTGTTGGAGCAAGACGGATGGTGATGGTTGCTCGTAAGAAGACACCTGTTGCCGTGAGCTGCCCTAGATTAACTGTAAGCCACCACACGGGCCAAAGGAAAGGTGTTGGCGCTAATCAAACGATTCATGTGTCAACAAACGTCCTGATCAAGGAGATAAGCACAGACTCGCGTGGCCCATATACGCTAATCAAGTATACTATAACTTACTATTTTTTTACCATCGTCTACAGCTAAATACAAACCTGTACATCTGGAATACTTTAGCCATATGCCATTAATACTTCCAAGAACTTGAATTCAATCGATCTTCACGATTGCTGCTGGCAAAGTAAGGTCGAGTCGTTGGTGTTGACTACATCCGTGGAATCGTCTGCGTAAGGTTGCGAAGTGTTAGGCCGTACAAAGGTCATCTGGTCCTTCAATCTATACACTGTCGTGGTATCTGAAGCAGAAGGGTGTTATCACTTGCTTTTCACAAGACAAGAACAAACGGTCTTGCTGTGCTGCCATGCTTCTCGCAGACTCCACAATACTACGTCCACAAGTAACGGGCAGCTACTATAGTCTCTTTTTCGGTGTTTTAATCGTTCTTGCTCAAAATTCCAGGTGCGAATGCGAATTGGTGATCGATATCTCATGATCTGAGGATAACGAAATGTAAAATGGGTACTTTTGGCGGGACGTATCCTAAACATCCTAAATTGAAACGAATAATTTTGTTCTTGGTAGTCTTAAAGCTATTTGAATTAGTGTTCGCGAGTTCACAGTGTGTGGGATCCCTTGTATGAATTCCAGTATGAGTAACACAGCTACAGGATTGGTGCTCTACAGTAAGTAGAGGAGAGACAAGAGATTATACGATGGTGCCTGTACACTGTAAAACGAATTCCAGTGTGCGTGGATTAGGTCGTTGTTCTTGTACATGGTAACTCAGCTCTTAGCCTGTGTGTACTGTGTTGTGGATTTGTTGTGAAATGTAGAAGCTGTACAACGAAAACAC
>JADBJO010032727.1:0-15391 GCA_016801955.1 Conus betulinus
TACTGCAGACTGTGAAACCTTGTTCAGAGATGTCCCACGTGATGTGATATTTGAATTTGCTGAAAGAGATTAACATTTTTTTATGCCTGATCTAAGAGATTTGATAGAGGAGGATTTTAAACAAATTTTCCAGTGGTGGTTTTAGTGTATGTTATTCAGTTTAAAAGGTGGTGTGAATGAATTTTTTTTTTTTTTTTTTTTTTAATTCTCCTTAACCCTCTAGAACTGGCTCATAGAAAAATAAGTCAGAAAATTATTTTATACAGTAAATAACACAAATGGATGTGAAAAACAGTTCCAAAAGAAATTTTGCAAAAATCTTTAAAAATGCCAAAATAGGTTTTGTATAACATGAGCCATTTACTCGGGGGAAAAAAAAAATCTTCTTCTTCAGAACTTTCTTCCGAATCGTTGTTCATCATACCTGGAACCTCATCCCAGTCGAAATCTAGGTCACTCTAAGCTTCATTACCCAGCACTTTCACTAAGTCTTATGCCGTAAATTCTACAAATCACAGTATCTCCATCACTAAATCTCATTATAGAACGGCAGAAATCAAGGTTAGCCATGGTGAAAACAGCATTTCGACTTCAAAACTTAAAAAATTCGTAACTCGAGAACCACGGCACGCATCGACTCGCGGTTTTTTAGCAGACGGTAGAAAATGGCTACAGGAAGAAGGAAATCACTGGAAGCAGAGATGAACGGCACACTTTTGGCATCAGGTAGAACCCAAGGCCTTACAGTCCCTGTTCTTGCAACGCTCCCTCTGTGAAGCCCATTCAGGGAGATGGTCACCCCTGTCCAGGCGGATGTCAACAGATGAGTGCCCTTCTCTTGACCTTTGGAGGAGGAGGAGAAGGGGACAACGAAGCAGCAGATGGACGTCCAGGTTTCTTGGAGAAGATCAACTCATCAGCGATCATGCCTTGGATAAGCTCAACTTCGTGGGTGGGGCTTTGCAATTCGGCAGCTTTACAAGACGCTTGTACCAGAAGCCAGCTGTTGACAACAGCAGTGGGCCAATGTGTGGTAGAAAATGTACATGTACTACCTTCGGGACTTGATCTGGTATTTGTACAGTGCTGTCAGGGGAATCCAGAAGATCAACTCCACCCATGGATTTGTTGTATTCAGTGACAATTGCAGGCTGGTTGATGTCAGTCTTCTTCCTCTCCTTTTTGTCATATCGCTCTGCTGTTCCAACGGGATCAACTCCAATATAAGTGGACATGACATCAACTGTCTTGTTTGTCATACCACCTGACTGCTATGACATTGGAGCTGACTTCCACTTTTGCATCGCTTGATCCTCTTCCACTTTCCTTCAACTCTTTTTCTGTCTTCAGTGTGCAACCTTTCAGACGATTGGAACGGAAAAGTCCAACAAAATACATGGACTTTTTCCCTCAGGGCTTTCAACAAGGGCAGATTGGAAAAAAAATTGTCAGCAAAATATTTTGTAGTTCTGTCCATCTTTTAGTCCCTGCCACCATCCTCAGGATAACTTCCCCACCAAGACCAAGAGGCATTAGAGGCCCGTCGCTTCCATCTGCAGCTCCTTGGTAGATGTCAAAATCGTACATGATGCCAGATATTGGTTACATCGAGCCCAGAGTTTGAAGCCCCATGGATGCCCGGCTTTCCCCATCATATCATGTTTTAATGGCTGACTTCCCTTGAAAGCCACCATGATTTCATCAACAGAGTATGTTATTCTTTCCGCTGGTGATTTGGAGTAGACGCTTTGGGAAGTCCTTCAGCAGGGCGCAGCTTCCACACTTTGTCACGAGGCTGTTGTGTCATCTTCCACTGTCAGATTGTTGGGAAAGTGCAAAGTTGAGGCCAATTTTAGGAAACAATCTTGTTAATGTTGGTCAGCAAACAGGAGGATATATGGTATCCTTTGTGTTCCAATATGAAGGTAGGCTGTTGTCCCTTGAACAAGGCCAATTTTAAGATATAGATTCTATGAAGGTCTTGATTTCCTTTGATGGCAGACCTCTACTTGCCGCTCCCTACCTTACGTGACCTTCAGCGCCCAAGGTCGCGTCGGGTTTCTTGCCACAGGCACTCCCCCCCACCCCCCCCCCACGGGCCCCCAAAAAAGACCCACCGCACCGGGGGGACCATGACCCCCCGCCTGACTGAAGGACAGGAACGGCACGCCAGCTTTCTCCTTCCTATGGGGAAGTACGGTGTGGCATCACATGAACGTCTATTACTGCATTAGGCCACAAAAAACTGCAGAGCTGAATAACTGCCGGTTGAAATGCTATAGGTCTGACATGGTAAGCATACTACCAACAGGGAGTTTAATAAAACCTCCCCATTTTCATCCTGTAACATTTGTCTGTTACAACTTCTCAACATTTGGTCAGTACTGATCTCTTTGAAAAACTGATAAGTGTAGTTCAAGTTCCCATATTCAGAGCCTTCCTCCCATTCCCCTTGCAATGTCCTCGGCGCGGGGAAGGATGCTCAGGCCAAATGGCAGATCCAGCCAGTGCTGCAATTATTCGTCATCGGGTGTTTGGAATTTCAGCAGACCAGATGGTGGAGTGATATTCATCTTCATTCCCGTGGACCTATGCCAAACATGGACAGTGGATGGCATCGTCCCTATATCAATGCGACGAGAGATCCAAGGGGGCTTGTCGTCAGCAGTACTATTCTCCTGTTGCTGCCTGTGCTGTCATGGTGTTGCTCTTCTTCTTTGCTCACATTTTTCTTTCATTCTTCCTCAGGGCTTCGTAGATTTTGAGCGGGGCATGTATTTCTTCCTCATCGGCATCATCTCTGCATCGTGTTGCGAATCCACTCATCACCAAACTGCATTTAATCCGTCGAAGTCACTCCGTTCACTCAATCCAAGCGCAAAACTTGGCGACTGTAACGACGCCGTTGACCATGTTCACATGGAGAAAGGACTTTTACACTGCAAAATTCTAAACGCAGTGGCACCCACACTCACACTCGCGCAGCGCGCGCACACCACACCACCCACCCACCACACGGGTGTGCCTTCTGGCGCTCCATGCACTGCTGTTCGTTCACACGTATTCCACGCGCACATCTACTCATGCACCTCAGCGATGTGCTCTTTCGTCTGTGCCCCCTATTCCTTCTACCTCTACCCCCACTCATGGCGCGCATGGCCACTCACCACACATCACAGTACGCACACCCACACACACGCTTGCGCGCAGCATACAATCTATCTATATTATAGAATATATAATTGCGAACGTCTTCTTACTTTTATAAAGATGGTTTTATACACATCCCTGAATTCATCTCTATTCTCTATGAAACACTCTTAGAAGTTTCAGTTGTAATTTTTATATAAGAATATACTTGTAAAAGTAACACAGCGTAGTTCATTGTTTGTCCTGCCATGACTACTAAAAACTCCTATGTTATCACAGCGTGAAACGATTAGTTGGTCTCCTAGTAATTTTCCCCAAGGCCACTTTCAACCACAAGATCCATCACTTTGCACTCCCATCACACCACCCCAATTAGCTTAAAAAAAACGACCTTTTCAGCCGATGGCCCTTCCTCTAGAACCTGATTGACAAATACACAAGTACAGAGGTGGCAGTACCTCACTGTTTATAAAGCGGTTGGCAACATGCGGAATGAGCACAGTTTGTTTCACTGTGAGACCCAATAGGCAGTAGGCTCTGGATGCCAGCGCACCAGAGATGGTGGTTTGGTACTTAGTAAAGCAGACGATGCCTCTTGAGATTTACTACATTTATTGGACCTGACATTAACACATATGTCTCCAGGCATCACTAATGTTGTGTATCCCTCTGGCTACATCCAGGCGCTAGAGTGTTAAGCTTGAGCTGTCGCATGCGATGACAGCTGATAGGGGCCCCGTGCGTCAGCTGGCTAATAAACATATAGTTGAGTAATACCCCTAATCCATCATGAATGCTGTCAGCTTGCTGTTTTACCTCTGATCCTACAATCATCCTTCGCTGAGCTGGGGGCTGAGTGTAACATCCAGATTCTCTCTCTGTAGATCATAGTGGTAACTGAAGCATTATAATTCAAACTCTGCCTCATAGACCCCAGAAATGCGGCAGATATGTGTGTAAATTCGACCCGCCTTTATAGTTTTTCGAGGTTCGCTGGCCGTGATGATACCTCCTTGGACCCTGCTTCCCCCCCTGAAGTAGGTTTGCTGTATCACTGTATGTAAACATCTGACCCTTCGTTTAGGTTCCCAACATGCCGCTGGACCTTGTGGATACATCCACCACCTCTCTGTGTAGTGTAGCCTTTCTGTGTCAGATACTGCAGCTCTGATGTCAAAAGCCGGCCTGCTCTTGTAAATCAGATGATAAACTGGTCTCCCTTCTACCCTCAAGTCTGCGTTTATACTCTTGGCCACACCTACTATCCTACGCAAGAGACGTGAAGGTTACTTTTGGATTTGGAAACGATATGGTTCGCAGTTGTTCACATCACCTCTCTGACATTAAAGACAGTATTGTTATGTGGCTGAAATCCATCCCCTTCTCCTCTTCTGTCATGTGTTCCCCACATGGCTCTGTTCTTTTTTAACCCTTTATTCGCGCCTTTTATGCTGACGATATTTCGCCGATTGCTGGTGCCTATCCACAAATTGGCAGATGACACTGAAACTCTCTAAGATCGCACTACCATTTATTTCAAGGTGCTCATCAGATAACCGCATGTGTTTTAGGGATGTAAAATGCTGTATGACCAGGACCAACGCCACTGAATATGACAAACGGAGATCATGGCTGTTTGAGTCCTCCTCTCGTGTCCGATGTGTAAGCTGATTCAGCATAAATTGAGAAGTTGTGTTTTTTTTGTTTTACCTATTCAAGAGTCTTTGAAGTTCTGGGGTGTCGGCATTGGGGGGGGGGGGGGGGGGGGGGAATCAAAACCCTCTCTATGCAAGAACTCAAATTCTCTGTTGCCCTGCATCTTCCCTGTAATTTCGACGTATGCTTCGTATCTGGTCTTCCCTCCTCCACACGCCACCAATCCCGCCTCTCAACGCCTGGTAATGTCCTGTACTTAGACTCTGGAACTCTGTGTTAGCAGACTTCCTTCAGAACCGCGTTGCACGATTACAAGAGTGCAAATAGTGCGGTGTGCCGCTTAGTCTCAAAAAGCATACAAATAGTCATATTCCCCCTTTGTTTACGTGAACTCCAATGGCTTGGCCATCAAATATCGATGGCATTCAAATCGCAGTTTTTGCCTATCAATTACTTTGATGGGACACTCCCACAGTATTCTTCTGCTTCTCTGTCCACCTATCCAACTTCTCGGGAGGGTCTCATTCTCGTCTTCTTAAAAACTTCTGAAATTCCTAGCGCTCCTTAAAGACAGTCCCCGGTGAGAGAAGCATTTAGCTTTATGACCCATCTTTTGGAATCTCTTCCTGATTTGTGCGTATGTGACCTGCCCACATTAGTATAAATCACACGTCAGAGCTTAACAAACATACTTCTTAGGAAAGCCTTCCTTCACCATGATATCTAAAGGGCGGGTTTCTACTTCCTGACCTTACTATTGTATTACTGCATGCAAAGCGTATTGTTTACGTTGAAACCAATACTTTAAAGTGCGGCCATGGTTGTGGGTGGCTTTTTGTGCGTGTTGCTGTGGGGGTTGGTGTGTATTGTGTATGGGACACATGTCAGTGCACTCGGTTTTGAGTGTTTTGAGTGGCTTGTTGAGTCGCAGTGAGTTGATCCCCAGACTTGCGCCATATAAATCCAACATTATTAGTATTATTGTTATTGCTTTTCTGCGAACTTGTAATATTTCTTTGACTCATGCCTCTGTAAAGTCCTCAGAGATGCTATGGAGCTCGTCTGGTGTAACTGCGGATCAATCGGAGATGTCTCAGAAATGCTGCTGAGCTATTTGTAATCCCTGACGCCTACCTTCTATAGGTTTCGAGAGATGCTGCTGAGTGTGCCAAAGACCACTGACTCTCCCTCTATGGGTGCAAAGATGCTGCCTGGCCCGGTGCCGTATACCCCGAACCATTGCTTCATTAGCGTCTTAGAATGCAGTTGTTGAGCTGTGATTATACCCTACTCTGCTTCTTTAGGGTCTCAAGATCTGCTAGAGCTTTGGGGTCACGAGCTGGAAGTTGCCATGACGGAGTGATACCGACCCTTTCGCACGTCCTCCCCCGTGACCCAGGAGTCCCCCCATCCTTACAATGATGACACCTCCATCTCGGGCACAGTCGATAGCAGGTAAAATTACCATTAGTTTGTTGTTATTGTTAGAAGAAGGGAGCAGTTCTTGCTTTAAAAAAAAGGAAAGAGCGGCTCTGCCTCCATATAATGTACTTCATAATGTATTATCCTTTAATTTCACCATTTAACTTACAGTCTGTGCCTAAGTTGTGTGCACAGGCGCATGCCGCATGTTCACCACCCTTCCCCCTAAAACTTGCTGGGACCAGCATTTTTCCGCTCCCCAGTCTCAGGTCGGCCTTCTTTGAGAAGGTGGTTGCTCACTTGACGTCACCTGGAACCTGTGTCCTTCTGCCCTGCGCGTCTCTATGGGTTCCATGCCAGTGTTTGCTGACTCTGCCTGGCACTTAGTGTTCTCTCTGGTCCACCTGTTGGGCAAGGATGACGACCACATTCCGTGCTTGCCTCTTAGACATGTCCCGGTATGGCGGAACAGGCCAGCGCTGTCGCGCCCACTGCTCTTCTACCCACGCTAGCCCCGGCCAAGCAGTTTTGTACGACGTATATCGTCATTTTCTTGTGCCGGCCTCAGAGAAGAGGACCCATTTGAGTGGCACAGTGTGATGGATCATTTCCTGTCCCATTCACAATTTTGCATGCAACCAAGGCTAACCAGAAGGTCACTCCGGCATCCCGGACGCCGGTTGAAAAGGTTTATCTGACTCTACTCCCTGCGCACCGGTAAAGCTGGGTAGTTGAACCGGTTTAGGCAGTCTCTGCAGTGATTCCGCAACGCAACGATCATTATAGAAGGCCAAGAGGGACGCCAGCTGTATGTGGTGCATGCAGTCAGGTATTTATCAATTCAATGTTTATTGCTAGCACAAACTGAAACCGTATTCCCCATTCCGGGCTTTAGGAGCGACGGAAACTTCCTCAGCCAATTTGTGAAGGGATTGATGGTTGTGTGGGTACCGCTATACTATGACGTTGATAGGGTAGCAAAACGAAACTGCTGTTTGGAACACATGAATAGAGGAAGATGAGTCTTCAAAGGAAGTGGTACTTCAGAAAGGAAAAAAAAAAGACATGAAAAAAGGTTTATGTGGTGGGGCGAAAAGAGGGGAGAGTTGTGGATGCTATGCGATAATAAGTCCCAGATTGTGAGCGGACAGAGAATTTACATATTCAAGTTTTATGTTGAGATGTTGATTGAGTATTTAATTCATCATGTATGGATAATTGAATCGTCCCGCGTTTGTGGTTAACACAGAGTGTTTGTGGAAATCTTTCCCCTTCATATATGCAGAAGCTTAATCTTTTGGAAAAAAAAAAGCCTCTAATGCCGGTGATTCTATGGAAATGAAATGAACATTTTGGTCATGACGAAAAGATTTTATAGTTTGATGAAAATACTCATTACTTTGTGTGTAATGAATTGTATTCATGGTTTATTGAAGAGGGTCGAGGTGGGAATCCTTTCCCCAATTTGGAAAACTAGATTCTTAAGGTTTTATATCGAACATCCTTCCTGTGTAGTGCTGTGATTCTGTAAAAGAGAATGTTGTAGTGTATGATTCCGGGAAAAGGGAATATTGTAGTGTTGAACGAAAGAAAAGATCGAATGATGCTGTCCCAACCCTATCCACTGCGGCGTGCCGGACCAGACTACCTGCTGATGCCAGTACCATGGGCTTGAGGTAGTACTCTGATTTTTGCCAAACCCGAGTGCCGCTGTACCCGTTTTCGAACCAGCGACCTGTTGGCTAAGCCTCACTGCGTTCTGTGTCGTTTGTGTGGGAGCCACAGCTCTGTGGATCAGACCCCTTGGTTCTCCGCCTTTTGGCGGGCGTGAGCAGGTCTAATTCTAGTAAGCCGCACAGCTCTGTGAAGCCACTGTCAGGTCTGATCAGACTAGCCGCTTGACGTTGTCAGATATCATCTTCACTCTTCCGTCGTCTTCGTCCTCTTTGTCGTTTCGTCGTCGTCGCGCCTGCCTTCGTCGTCTTGAACCTATCATCGATAATAGATAGCGAATTATATAAGAGTTATTCTGGTGTCAGTGCGCACCTGTATTGGCATGCGCTAGAGTATTATATTATTATATATTTCTGTGGTATGCCTTATGGTTGGCGTGCCGAGTATTGATGCATCTTGCATTATTGATATAGGTTTGTGTCTGATGGCTCGGGCAGCATAAAACAGAAAGTTGTTGTTCTGTTGCCTGGCTGTCAATGTTCGGGTGAGTGGGTGTGTGTATGTGAATTGGAAAGTCCGTGCATGAAGCCAGAATTTCTGTGTGAGTCTGACAGCCGCAGACAACACTCATCCATCCGTAACAACACTGGTTTGGAGCGGCGGCCCGACCGGCGCAGCTCCGGGGGGGTGTGGTACTGGTGCGCTTGGGTGATCCCCAGAACAGTGTTGAGAGGGGAGGACAGGTTGCACGAGGGGACCAATTGCATGGATGAAGGCAGAGGAATTTGAACATTCTGTGTGATGATATTGATGAGATGTTTGATCATATCTTTTCTTCTCCTTGGAGTTTACCTCGCCGAAAGCAGGCAAAACAATCAAAAATGGGTGTCGTTATTGCTAGTACCCTCTTCTGTAGTCCTATTTTGATTGTGCTGAGAATGGCTCTCAAAGCACGAGACTTCCTCCTGAGATTGTTTGAGAAAACCGTTACTGAAGATTCAAGATTCCGTACCTTGCAGTTGCTAAAAGGAGTGGGGCAATAGCACTGTACAATGTATGAAATGTTGATCTTCTTCTTGATCCCATGGTGCTGGTTAATGGTGTGCCAAGGTGATTTAACCGAAATGCCTTAGCAAGATCTGACCAAGATCAACCACGGCAGATTTCCTCTTTCTGAAAATCACCTCTTGACCAAGATCGAACTGCTGAATACTGGGTCCGCACTTTCACTTTCAGTCATAAAGGCCCAGACTGCAAGTGTGACAGAAGGTTCCTTCACATGACGGCCATTTCTGGACGCCGTTTTGGTTTTGTTGCATGAGCTTTGATGTGAGTAGTTTGGCTTCTGGCAAGTTCAGTTTTTTTTGCGCAGGTTTTTTCGGCAACATGGCGGATCAAAGTAACATGACGTGTAGAAGGTTTCATTGTCTGGCGGCGGATATGACTGAAGAGAGCATATTTTGAGGGCACTCTTTGAAGAAGATTTGAAGCGAGACGATTCGGACGTTGACAGCTCTGTCATGCCGAAGTTTTGTGGCGAATGCAGTCATTAAATAGTCACCGTGACGCCCACCCCTACTTCAGCCTACGGAAGATGCCGATGTTCGTGTACTGTAGGCATTCTCTTCGGCCCTGTCGCCCAAGCAAGATAAGTCTTGTGCTCTGTCTCGCCCTATACTTTGCCTTTGTGTAAAGATTGCTGTGTTCGCATTCTGAACTCATTTATCTGTGGCTTGTGCTTATCTCTCAGAGTATCTTGACGTGTGAGGTTATCGGTGGGCTAGCATTCTAACCTTTATTTACGGAATTATCCTCGCGATTGTGTTACTCCCGGTTCTTGCCTTCCGCGTAACCGTTCAAGGTTGATCGGCATTTTCCATCGCCACGTTCATCGCTGGTTCTGTGCCTCCTTTTGTCCATCGGCCTTGCATTTCAATCGCCTTTCCCCCCTTTTCGCCCCTAAAATTCCGTTTTAATCTCGCCGTCACTTATACCACGATCCCACAACCTCCTGTGCGACGATCGTGAGCCGGTCTCGTGTCGCCATCTTGTTTTAGCGCCGGCTCCTTCTTCTTGTCGCACCAGCTTTTCTAGCCCCACGCCTTTATACGTTGGTTGTGCCGTCCAAAATTTGCTCTTCCTACATTTTGGTTTTACACCCCTCCCTTCATTTGCCACAATTTTTCTCGCTCGCCTTCGGTGTGCTTAACGATCGCGATCGACCTTCGTCATTGTTTTTACACGTGGCGTTACTCAGCACTTTTGGTTCACGCCACTGTCGCTTCTCACGCACGGTTTTCGCTCATTCTCTAGGCTGCGTTTTTGTGTCCCTGTACGGACTTGTTTACCCTGTATATTTCTATTGTGTGCGTTGTTTACCTTTATATTTCTATTGTGTGCGCACGGTCGATCGACCTGAATACCCTCCTCTCGATCGACCGTCGTGTCTCCCGTTTACGATCGTGTGCTCCCGTTTTCGCTTGGGCGCCAATTGCCCCAAATATGGTGAAGGACTCGTTGGGTCCGAGCAACAACTCTGACGTTCAGGGTTCGCTCACTTTCCCGGAGGACCCACGAGTTGGTTCCAACCCCGAGCGAACCGTTCTCAATCCTTGGGAGAACGGCGCCGCGGTAGATGAGACGACCCTCCCGCGGAGGGGACGCGGAACTCTCCCTCCTCTAACCGACCGCCGGACGCACGACCGCTGCGTTTCGAAAGCTACAAAGGCAAGCGGCTGCTATTTCAAAGTGTTTATTCGGTCGACCTCCCAGGAAATCAAAGGGCAAGGCCCCCCTTAAGGGACCCCCTCAGCCAAAACATCCGAGCGGGATTCCGCTTCTCCGCCAGCCACCCTGCCTTCTAGCTTTCCTGCATAGTCCAACATCCATTTACTATGCCGAGTCACGCGACCCCCGGCCCCCGGGGACCTTTGCCGGGCCGCGGACAGGCACGGGTGACGGCTTTGGGCTGGAACCACCACCCGTCACTCGCCTTTAGACGAGGGACGCGGGTCCACTTCTTCCCCCCATCTGGACTCGCCGTCTCACGACGCTCTTCCCCACCGTGCACAGGTGCAGCCAACACCCCTGCACGAGGAGCGTCCCGTTATCTCCGGACGCAGTTTTTATGGCCACGTCATGGCACGACCATGCACATGACCATAACTCTGGGCGTATGGGAACACCGAGTGCATCCACCGGTTGTGAACATACACAAAGACGGCCGACCAACCCCGCTCGCCCGTCGCAGGGATCCCCTAGGGGTTCAGGACGTTGGGGTCCGACCTACTCGGCCCCCCTTTTTGGGCAACGTCCTCGGTCCCGTTCCTCCGGGGGGAGGATCTACCAGCGGGACCACGGGTAACCTGCCCCTATTCCCCTGGGGTCCCGGGCACGCTCCTGGGGGGGGACGACATACCTGGTCGAACACTATCCCCCCCCCCTGCTGCTCAAGGTTACCCCGGTCCCGGGGAGTCCCTGCACAGTACTCTGGGCCGCCACAGCCCGCTTATCTCTCCCCGGAGACCAGTGGCTCTATGCCCCCGAGAGGGACCAGTGGCTCAATACCCACTCCCAACCAGAACAACTATATGGTCGCTTGTGTTGGCACCCAACCTCACATACCTGGGTCGACCTTGGTCTCCCACCTCGGGCGCTGTCCGCGATCGGCAGTCCGGGCTCTCCCACCCTAGCCTGTCTGCCAGCACAGAGCCACGAGGGTCCCGCCCTCCCCCCCCCCCCCACCCCCCCCCTCCCCGCCACCACCCAACCAGGGCGCACCCTCGCGCACCCCGCGCAGATGCCCCCTGAGGAGAGACCTCCCTTCCCAGGAATTCGACTCTCCACAGCCTGAGGACGACGACGATGAGGGACCTCTTCTCATCCCTTTACGATATCCGCACCATTGAAACGGTTTCGACCGACTTGGTGTCGAGGGACGCCCCTCCCTCTGCCGATATCTTGGCCTTCCCTGAGATCGTTGGGCCGCCCCAGCCCAACGCTCAGACTCAGGATTGTCGCACCTCAGTCCCTCACTTCGCTGTGGGAGAGTCCGTCCAAAACGCGCCAGGGGTGCAGACGCCGTCCCCCCGTCCACCCACCCCGGGGTCAAGACCTTCCCCCGGCACCCAATGCGGCCCCCTTCGGCTCCCTACTTGGGACCCGCAGGAAGCACCCAGTTACCTCCCTCTTTGCAGACAATCCGGCTACCAGGGAGTGGGCCATCTCCCAATCGGATTGTCGCCTGATACCCAACCGGGCCCCCCCTACTTCGGCCACCATCTCCTTTAAAGCGTTAAAGGACTGGGACCGAGTAGCCCGGATGGGCATCTTACACACCACTGCAGGGCATGCCTACCTTAGCATGCTCTTGCAGAGGGCGGAGGTACTCTGGCCTGGGATGACGGCGCCGTCCCAGTGCCTTCGGATACAAGCTCCGAACCACGCCATGAGGACGAATCTCGCTTATTCAGCGATCCCTTCATGCGACACCTGGTTAACAGGATATCGCATCACTTGTCGGCTGCGGCGGACAGCGCAGCAACAACAAGCCATTTTAATTGTCTGCTAGTGGCTAGAGACGCGGTGCTTGCACGCTCCTCACTCTCCCCGGCACTCAGGGCATCCCTACGATGTGTCCCGGGCCAGGATCACTCGCTCTTTGGCGAGTACTCCACCTCGGCTATGTCTCTTTCGCTCGAGGAACGCAAGCAGGCGGCGTCCTTCGCCCCCCGGCCTCAGCCACGCCCTTCCAGACCCCCCTTTCGGTCTTACCCCAGGGCCAACAGGCCCCAAAATTTTCGGTTCGGCCAACAAGCACGCCCCGCAGGTGACTAGAGGACACCCGTCGTGGGCACGGAGCAGGCACAACCCGCCCATCAAGACATCCGGCCCACTCTTTCCCTTCCCCACCGGGACCATCGGCCTCCCCTGGCGGGCAACCTCCCCGCACGCCCGCCAGTGGCGACGTATGGGCCTCAGACCCTGGGTATTGCCCCGGTTCTGCAGGACGGGTTTCGCCTACCGTGGTCCGCACGGTCGCCCTCACCTCATGCGCTCTCTCTCCTCCTCCCTCCCCCTGGCGACCCCGCCTGCCTGCCCAGGCGGGACGCCCTTTTCGCCTGGAAGTCCTCGAACTCCTAGACCTCTCTCTCTGCCATGAGGTCGCCCCGACCCCAGAGAGGGTCCGCCAGGATAGTGGACCTCATCTCGCGCGCCGAGGCGCATCGCACACCTCGGCCAGCAACTCTGTCCTCTCTCTTAGGCATGATGGAGTCCCTTTCTGCCCTGTTTTCCGCTGGGTCGGGTCCCCAAAACGCCAGCTGCAGATGAGAGTTCCTTCCTGTCGTTTGGTCCCAGACCTCGGACCGCTGGGACCTGACCATTCCCCTCGTCCCCCCTGGTTCTCTTGCGCCACGGACGAATGGCTCAATCCGTCCCCTGACCACCGCCTTCCTAATCTCTCTCCCAACTCGTCCCTCGAACTGTACACGGACTGCCTCCCACTCGGGCTGGGGGTCCCCCACTTGGGGGACAGTCATGCCTCGGGGATGTGGGACGCCCAAGATATGGCTCGCCTCCACATCAACATATTATTGAAATCGTCAAAGCTGGTCAGGCTGGCCCTCCTCACTTCCAACACCTAATCTCAGCACCGACTGGTTCTCCTCCTCACGGAACAACACGTCAGTAGCCCATTAGTCAACAAGGGGGGGTGGGGGGGCTCCCCTCCATCGGCCCACTCTCAGCCTTACTGACAGAGTCCCTCCTTCGCTGGTGCCACGCACGGGAACCACCCTCCGTGCGAGACACATAGCAGGGGACACGCAACATCCTGGCAGACACTCTCTCAGCCGCTTCAGGGACCCTTCTGCACACAGAAGTGGACCCTGAAACAAGCTGACACTAACCACATGGCTGGGCAGCACTGGTTCAAGCCCATGGGTCCGAACCTCTTTGCGACCCGGTTCATCCATCGGCTCCCCATGTAATGTCTCTCCATCCCTGATCCCCGAGTGCGTACGCGGTCTCGATTGCGCTCTCCTCGTCCCCTGGGACGGGACCTTCTCGCGTACCACCATTTCCCCCCCTACCCCTACTTCACAAAGTGATCCAAAAAGGCCGCAAAGGGCCCTGGAGAGACCCAAACTCATCCTTATATAACCCCCCGTGGTGGCCGGCCCTTTGTGGTTTCCCGGGACCTCAGTCGCCTAACTCACTTTCCCCCTCGTCCGGTAGCCCCCCTCGTTGGCCTTGCTCATACCGAATACGCACGGGCCGCCTCCCTCACTCCACCCCCCAGATCTTCGCCTACACGCTTTGGCTGTCTATCCAACCAAGTTGCGACACAGACCGGCTCTCCGCCTCCCCCGCGTTCAAACCCCGGTCGTCCTATATACCCTGACAGAACAGCGGGGCATCTGCAAGTGATTACGGTACTTGGGCCTTGCCAATCAGCATAGGACCAGCACCGAGTCCCTCTACAATTACCGCATGGAGAGAGATGGTTCCATGGTGCATCGCGGCTAGAACAACTGCGTGTCCCCTACGCTCCTCCCCTTCCAACATCCAGATAGGGCAATGTTCCTATCCCACCTTTCGTCCCTCGCTAAAACTCTCTCTGCTAGTTTCCATTCGGGGCTACAGATCGGCCCGTATGCACCACCATCCGACAGCTCGGCGGCCCATCTTTCGACAATGACTTTCCCCTCAGAGGCACTATCCTATCTATGGGGTTGCCCTACGGGGAAGCCTCAGTCCCCTAGCCGGCCCCCATGTGGGACCTCTTTCTGGTACTTCGACGCCCTCAGAAAACCCCCTTTTCGAGCCCCTCCGCTCTGTTCTCCCTTTGACCTTCTCTCTTTCAAGACCACCCTTCCTTTCTCTCCCTGGCCTCACCAGAAGGCGAAGTGAGATTCATGCCCTCAGCGGGGACCCTCGGGACATCGCCTTCACAGAGACGGCTCGGTCTCGCTTAATTTCCTGCCTGCGTTCTTAGCTAAGAACCAGGAACCGGGGCACAGCCTCTCCTTCCCTTCTTATCCGCTCCCTAGCGGATATCTTAGGCAGCGAGCGTGGCGGGGACATGGACCTGTGGCCCTCTAGGTGCCTCAGATACTACTGGGAGAGCGTTCCCGCCCAGGCGTTCCTCGCAGAGACGCCTCCTTATATTCCATCAACCCCAACAACAAGAAAGACATATCGGGTGGGCACTATCTCTAGTGGCTATCCAATACTATCAGATCTGCCTATGCCCAGGCCCGTACAAGACCCTCCAGCCCTTTCCCCCCGAGCCCATGAGTCAGAGCGCTGGCCACGTCCACAGCGTTCCAGCACTCTGTCCCCTTGCGCCATCTCCTGGAGGCAGCCTACTTGGCGTTCGGAGAACCCTTTCATAACTTTCCGCAAGACCAGGGCTGACCGTTCTACCTAAGGTCATTTCCTTGTAGCGGCCACATAGCCATATCGGTTTACCCCCATAAACATTAGG
>JADBJO010032728.1:0-15390 GCA_016801955.1 Conus betulinus
GACAAGCGATCTGACACTGCTGTTGTCTAGAAAAGATAGTTCTGTTTTATAACGGCACACTCTCAAACTTTGTGGACATGGTAAGCAACTTCAGTGTGTGTGTTTTGTTGGGGAAATGGACATTTTTCTTTTGCTGGGTACTCCAGTGATAATGGCCCAAAGTGATAATGGCCAGAATTTACAGCTAATGCCATTTCCAGAACTTAAGGAATTCTGGCCTGCTTTAAAAATGGTTCACGGAAAGCCCCGACACCCCCAAAGCCAGGGATCAGTTGAACGTGCAAATGGTGACATTGATCCCTTGCTGGTAGCTTGGCTCGCAGACAATGACGCCCAAGACTGGGTAACAGGAATCAAGTTTGTTCAGTTCCAAAAAAAGCTCCTCCCTCCATTCTGAAATAAAACAATCAGCGTATTCAGCCTTGTTTGGAAACGAGGCTCCTGTTGGATTGACAACATCAACATTGTCACATGAAATCGTGAATAATTTAGAGACAGAGGAAGATATTGCAAGACTGGATTTGCCTCAATCTGCCTTCACATCAGCTGATCCTGTTTCCTCATCAATTGATGCAGCCATCATCATAACTGACTCTGCTACTAAGACAGCAGTGGAACCTGCGACTTTATCAGCTGACACAGCCATCATCACAACTGACACAGCTATCAGTCACCACAGCTACCTCTGGTACCACAGCAGTGGAACCTGCTACTTTATCAGCTGACACAGCCATCATCACAACTGACGCGCAGCTAACAGTCACCACAGCTACCTCTGGTACCACAGCAGTGGAACCTGCGACTTTTATCAGCTGACACAGCCATAATCACAACTGACGCAGCTAACAGTCACCACAGCTACCTCTGGTACCACAGCAGTGGAACCTGCTACTTTATCAGCTGACACAGCCATCATCACAAACTGACGCAGCTAACAGTCACCACAGCTACCTCTGGTACCACAGCAGTGGAACCTGCGACTTTTATCAGCTGACACAGCCATCATCACAACTGACACAGCTATCAGTCACTACAGCTACCTCTGCTATGACAGTAGTGAAGCCTGCTACCCCTGACAGCACTGTGATTAACTGACAGCAGTGAAAGAATTACACAGGCTCGAAAAAAGGGCTTTTACTGGTCAACTGTGTCCAGCAGAAAACGAATGGTAAAAAGAAGCAGGGTGGATTTCAAATGTGGAGATATAGGTGACAATGTGGCAGTGCCAGTGCCCATGGTCCATCGTGGCAGAGGCGATGCCAGAAACATTCTTAAAACAGGGACCTCAACACTGACATTTGTACCATTGCAGTGAAGGCCGGGGTTTTTAGAGGAGGGTATTCACGAAACCAGTTTGATCTATGCCCTCAAAGACTGCTTTCGATGACTGATGACAATCTTGAAAAACAGGTGTCTCTGCGATCAGCAGTTGTTGCAGAATCAGCATCAGTGGGAGCACAAAGAGAACGCTTGCTCGCGACTGCGATTTGAAGCGACGCTTGGAAAGCGTCAAGAATCAAAAGTTAATTCTTTCTCGCGAGCAAGCGTGTTCCTGGTGCCCCGTCGCGTGTTGTCTCGAGTCTGGCGAGTGCGGTGTGTGTCGCATTTTCTCTCAGTCTCTCAGTGACAGTCTGACCAACATGGATAATTGGTTGTTGGTGAAAGTTGCACCAGTTCTTTGTTATCTTTGGTTCAATTCTTTCTAAGATGTACTTGAATGTCTCTTGGCTCATTCTCAAGTAGGAATGAAAACGAGAAGGGCTCCTTTTAAGCAAAGGAAAACAATTTATGGTATTCACTTTCCATTCGCCTCCTTTGATTAATCTCATGAACGCCCACTCTTTTGCGTTTTCCTAGGATAATTTTCGGCAGAACACTGTCCAGCAACAAAAAAGTTCGTCTTCACTTGAATCCGCCATACTGCCAAATGACCTAGCTCTACCAGTCGCGAGCGCGCTGTACAATCTTTCTCTTTGTGTGCACCTCAACGCCAAGCAAAAAAAATTTTCAGAAATTTGTGAACTTCCTGAGTGAAACAGTAAACCTATAAGTTTACTGACAAGTTTAGGAAATTTATAAATTTCCTGATGTGATAAATCTACTGTAACATATATAGCAGTTATTTGCACCATGAAGCCAGCAACACAGTGCCACAGACGAAACGGGCAACGTGAGGATGGAACTGACAGAAATTTGTGCTTTCTGTGTTGTCCTACTTGCTGTCCATTCAAAACATTCAAACATATTTACTGTTGGTGAAAATCTCAGACCCAAGGAATAAAACAAAGCATGTCACTGTTATTATTTTATTTATTTTTTTTTTTTTTTTCCTTAAATTAAATCATTAATGTTGAAGTCAGCGAATGACCCACATGTAATGAGTCTGTACTATACTTTTTCCATCATGATAATAATACCAAAAAGTATGAAATATTTTGATAATGAATGAACAGCAGACATTTCACTCTTTTCACACTTCACTCTTTTCACACATGTAAATTTTTGATTGTCGAAAACCGTGTCCGAGCCGAAAACTTTGTCTTTGAAAATTGATACAATACACAACTGGCTTCCTCCTCGCCCAGCTGATGACATGAGCTTTTGGTATGATTTTTGATTAAAAACTATTATGTGATAATGGACTACTGGATAATAATTTCTATACATTTTCAGTTCTATTTGTCATAGAAATGGAGCCATCATAAAGATTGTCATTGTTGGAGTTTGAGCTCAATGTCATTGTATAAAATTCAGACTTTCCTAAGAGTGAAGCAAACAAGTCGACCGTTCTAGAGAGGTCGGCATTATCAGTCATTTCCTATAGTTGTAAGCTCAGGAGGAAAATATCCTAGGCATGCGATGTACAAAATGAGATCTTACAGACCTTACTTTCTGAGTAATACTTTTGGATTCTGCAGTTTTTCTCATACTTTGTGCAAAAATAAATCTTCAAGGTTTTTGGCTGGCGGAGGATAAAAAAAAAAAAAAAAAAAAAAAGTGCCAAACTTAATCATGCGAAATGTAAGTTTAGAGGAAAATATGTGCTTTCCCATCCAGTATAGTTGTAGTGAATGAAATACATTAATTTTTGTGCCTGCGGTGGTGTCTGTATAATAATATAGGTTCTGAGACATTTAAAGGAGTTTACACAAAATAATCACAATTCATCATCAAGGGAGGTAAGGGGGGAAGGTAACTTTCTAACAAAACATTTCGTCTGCTACAGGTCACCAAGTGATATGTGCACATTGCAGCACCTGGCTACATGATATTAACATATCAAGCAGGTCTGCTTGCTGCAGAAAGCACACAACAATTTGTCTCACTCCTATCAGTATTTCATTCTAGTCTACTTGCTGCAGGAAAGCACAACAATATTTGTCTCATTCCTATCAGTATTTCATTCTAGTCTCCTTGCTGCAGAGTATTCATACTACCATTTCATTCTGGTCTACTTAATACAAAGTACAGATTGTTTAGTTGCCTCTGGAGACCAGCTACTGACTGACAGCACAATGTCACCAGCAAAAAAAGCAGCACAAACAATTCTAAAGGATCAAGCACTTGAACAACAACAAAATGTTGCAGGCTGCAGACATCTCCTTGTGTAACCCCACTTGTGCACATGACAAACTCAGATAATAGTGCTCTTTATCTTATCTTGGCTTTTACTGCACAATACCTACTCTTTATGCAGCGATACAACTGTTTCTGTCATTGTTATTTGTAAACTGTTTCTGAACCGCAGCAAAACAGAGTAAAGAGAATGACTGTGGAATAAACGTATTTAATTCCCATTTAACGTTCTCCAGTTATATGAAGTTTGCTACAAATACTACAGAAAGAAATGCCTCAAAAATATTTAGATTAACAAATCTCGCCCTTCTTGAATCAGTGTAAACTTATGGATTCTTTCCAGCTGTCAGGATAAACGCCAGTATCAAAGAACAGTTTCATCAGAAGAGCAGTCCAGCCACACACGTCTTGTCACAGCTTTCACTTCAGCACCAGACAGATCTGCAGCCTCCCTGCAAAATAACAACAAAACAACAACTGTTAGTGTTCTTTTTTTTAGCTTTGATGAACAAGAGTGTGCCCAGAGGTGGCACTGTGGAATGTGAAGTACGCAGATGAGGACATCTACACAACACTTGCAAAGGGAGGTGTTGCTTATTACAACTTCGCATGCAACTAACTTATCATCCCCTGCCCTCCTCCTTCACTCCACACAAATAAAGCCAGTAAATTTAACTGTTAAGAAAACAATGTAAAACATACCGCCCCCCCCCCCTCCCCGCACACACACAAACATACACACCTTCCCACAAGATAAGAGAAAGCAAGGTTCTTTCTCTGGATGCAGCTTTCCAAAGATAATGCTCACTTCAGGTCTCACAAGCCATAAAACTCACAAACTGTCTCTGTAACCATTGTATCAAAATGACATACAGAGCATGTCAAACGGCAATCTTACAACATTTTTATTTCTTCCTAAGTACATCCCCAGTGTGTCTTCCTGGCATAATTTTGAACAACATGATTTTGATGAATAGCAAAATACAGAAAATGCATACATACAGAGTGAGAATGAAAGTGTCGGTACTATATGTCAAAGTGCACATCAAACTGTTACAGAATGAATGGCCATCACTCAATGCAATGACTGACAACACTTTCTGACACAGTCAATACACTTGGTCATTATCATTCACAGCTTTTGTCAGAGACACACAATCAATACACCTCATTATCATCATTCACAGCTTTTGTCAGAGAGACACAATCAATACACCTCAGTTATAATCATTCACAGCTTTTGTCAAAGAGACACAACACACTTAGTCATAACATTCACAGCTTTTGTCATAGCCACACACTCAATACACCTCATTATCATCATTTGCTTTTGTCAAAGAGACACAATCAGTACACTTAGTTTTAATCATTCACAGCTTTTGTCAGAGACACACACTCGACACACTGGGTTATTATCATTCACAGCTTTTGTCAGAGAGACAAACTGGCTGCACTACACTGCTACAGCAGCACATCTCTTAAGTTGCTTCACTGTCAGAGTTTAAAGATTTACAGCACACTTAGACACACACACACATGGAGATACTAACCAACATCAGTGTCCTCAACTGTTCCACATTTTCATCTCTTCTGATTTTCACCACTGAAAAGATATGAAACTGAATCAATGACAAATTTCACACCAATAAAATCATGAACAACTGTATGCTGAATACATACATGTGCACATGCCAACATCCTAATAAAAGACTACTTTCACACCAGTGCCAAAGAGCACTACACATGATGCTATGGCATTTTGCAGTGTGTGTGCTGTGTGTCCTCCCCCCTCTCCCCGTTTCCCCTCAAGTCCCCTTTATCCCCCTCCTCTTCCTCCCCAAAAGGGCAGATAAGTTTCACTTTCATACCATCAAATGTACCCCGTAACCCCGTAACCCCCACCACCACCACACACACACACACACACACACACACACACACCACACACACACACACACACACATCTACTCACAAGATGGCAGAAGGAAGCATCCTTCTTTAAGACTGGATCCAGCTTTCTGAAGACGTTGCCCAGATGAGGTCAGCTGCAGCTTCAACATCAGCCGTCTCACTGTAAACCAAGAAGATTACCCTTTTGCCTTACATAGCTATCATCTCTTTGCAAGTTATTACATTAGAGACTCATTTAGAGTACAAAAATCCATCATTATCTCTGGATCTGGATCAGAAGCCTCACAAGCCATTCCTTTATCTGTCATTTAAAAAGTAGTTGATACAGAGCATATCAATCAGACTTGGAACAAAGCACAATTTCATATAAAACAGCATATATTCCTTTAAAACAGAAAATTGTTATGTACATCCCAGTGTTTTCTTCTAGAACACTTTTAACTCTAAATAATTTCAATGCTGTTGTTATTCAAAAGAAAAAGTGGTAACTAAGAAAACTATTACACAACTTGGTGCAATGGCTGCAAAAAAAACTAAATACATACTCAACACACAATTATCAACTTTTTTGTTTCCACACAAAACTCCCATATGGGCAGCACCATACACCAGTTTGAATGCGCTACCAAACATGGGCAACACCATCTGAGTGTACAGCAATGCATAACACTTTTTTTTTTTTTTTTTTTTTTTTTTTTTTTTTGCTTTCTACAACTAACTTCAGGTATTTCAACTGAATTTATTAATATAGCTGATTTTCAGACAAGATCACATTCACGATAGAAATTCTCTTTTAAAAATTTTTTAAAAAAAAGGGGGGGGGGGGGAAGTTGAGTTGATAAATGTGCCACTTAAGCAAACCGATACACATAAGCAACTGTTGTGCAGCCAAAAACATTGCACAGACACAGGGAAAGACCAGTCTGCCTGTATGTGTGTATAGATTGGACAATGTCACCGACAGTTGCTGTCACAGTGAAGAACTGACCTGTATGTGTGTATAGACTGGACAGTGTCACCGACAGTTGCTGTCAGAGTGAAGAACTGACCTGTATGTGTGTATAGACTGGACAATGTCACCGACAGTTGCTGTCAGAGTGAAGAACTGACCTGTATGTGTGTATAGACTGGACAATGTCACTGACAGTTTGCTGTCAGAGTGAAGAACTGACCTGTATGTGTGTATAGACTGGACGATGTCACTGACAGTTTGCTGTCAGAGTGAAGAACTGACCTGTATGTGTGTATAGAGATTGGACAATGTCGCCGACAGTTGCTGTCAGAGTGAAGAACTGACCTGTATGTGTGTTATAGACTGGACAATGTCACTGACAGTTGCTGTCAGAGTGAAGAACTGACAGCAATACAGTGCTGAGACAACACCCATGATCTTGGCATTATTATCCAAAGCTTCCGTTAAACTTTAAACATTTTCTGCTCTCTCAGGCACACATGGACACACACACAAGACATAAATATATACTTACAAAATAGAAGGAGGAAGAAATGCTGTCTTGTAAGACTGGATCCAGCTTTCAGATGGCACTGCCCAGACAAGGTCTGCTGCTGCATTGAACATCATCCACAGGCACGTCAGCAGCTTTACGCTAGAGGAAGAAGTGGAATATCCCTTTGGTTTGAATTACTAACATCAAGCATCATTCTTTCCAAATCATTACATTAGGACCACACTTAAAAGTAAGAAATCCACACTGTATCCTTAGATCAGAAGTCTTATGAGCCATCCCCTTGAGTAATCATATAAAAATGATGAATACAATGCACTACACAAAACCTAGGACATGCACAGTTTCAGGGTGCAAATCAACTAGTCTATATACTCCTAATAAACAGAAAATCATAATGTACACCTCAGTGATTCAATCCTGTCAGTAAAACATACATTTTGTTAGTAATTAAAGTGGGGAATAAACACATGCATACTGAGTGAAAAAGTGTCATTTTTTTGAGCTTACAATAAAAATGCAAGCCAACCTGGAACAGAATGAATAACACATTTTTTTTTTTTTAATGCAATGTGGACTAAAAACCAATTCATGAGATCATCACATTACACTATGCAATGATGATCAACACACAATTCATGACTTTTAATCACACACAGTTAATTATTATGGGCAGACAGCACAGCTTCTGTCACAGTCAAGAAAATTGGCTACACTATCTGAGTACTAGCACAACACAACATGATCTAGGTGTCATCTACAAAGCTTTCTGTTCAAATTAAACATTTTTTCTGATTTTCATTTCAGACACACACCCAAATTCTCCTTAAAAAAAAAAACACATGATAGTAGGGACTGACCAAGTGCTACATAAGCAAACTCATACCATAAGCAAATTTTGTTTCTCAGAATGTTGACACAGGAAAGGTAGTCTGCTGCATGTGTAAACATTGAAGTTGTAGGCAGATTGTCATCATCACTGTAAAACTGATTAAATATCAGTGCGGAGACAACACCCCATGATCTTAACATCATCCGACGCTTCACTGTAAAAACATTTATAATCTATTTCCCACACAGTCCCTCAAATGAGAGTATAAACAATCCATGTGTGTGAATGCACAACATCTTGCACACATGTAAAATCACATCACCACTTTCTAAGAATCTATCATTGGTATGGATGACATGTTACACATAGCTGCACCTTCCCTGGAAGATTGTGGCATCTTAATCACTGGGATAAAAAACATTTATAACACATCACTCCCTTTCTTGCAATTAATGGGATCAATGGATTAAACCTGCCTGCCTAAACCATCAGTTGTAGTATGCCGGGAAACACTGTCATACATGGATGCAACTGTAAACATTAATGAGTGTTTCAACACCTAAGGTTTAGTTACTGTCTGGGCTGACTGTTCAACCCCAAGCAGCATCGCCTGTGGCATTAGAGACAGATGCAAAGCACAATGTTCATATAAACTGATCACAATGCCCATATTTCTCTGTTTAGCAAACACTGAACAATGGTTATGTACATCCTGTGCAGCTTATTAGATCACAATTTAACTCTCACTCTGTTTTCATTATACACTGTTGTTATTCAAAAAGAAATGTGGTAACTAAGTGTAAAACTGCATGCACCATCTTTTCAGTGCAATGGCTGAAAAAAATGACTAAAGACATACTGAACTACACACAGATTATGACAACTTTTTGTTTAAACAGAAACAAAATATGGGCAGAAGCATAAACATGCTACAAAAGCAAGTCGATAAATATAAGCAACTGTTGTGCAACCACAAACATCGCACATACACAGGGGAAGACTAGTTCCTCCTAAAATGTGTATCTACAGACAGAGTTCAGAATGTCACCGACAGCTGCTGTTAAAGTGAAGAACTGGCTGCACTACCATGCTATGACAACACCCATGATCTTAGCATCATCCAACGCTTCCATCAAGCTTTAAACAATTTCTGCTCTCTCATGCAAATACAGAGACAGACACATCTACTCACAAATTAGTAGGAGGAGAAATGCTCTGTTGTAAAATAAAAACTGGATACATCTTTCAGATGGTGCTGCCCAGACAAGGTCTGCTGCTGCATTTCAACATCCTCCTCAGGCAGATCAGCAGCTTCACTGTGGAAGAACAAAAAAGATTACCCTGTTGTTTGAACTTCTAACACCAGAGTTCTTTCCAAATAAATACACATCAGAACCACATCTAAAGAAAAATTCACACTCTACCCCTTAGATCACAAGTCTCACAAGCCATCTCTTGAGTAATCCTATAAAAAATGATGAATACAATGCATTAACACAAAACCAAGGACAGGCACAGTTTCATGTACACAGAACAACTAATCCATGTACTCATAACAAACGCAACATCTCATGATGTACATCCCAGTGTTTCGACCCAGTCAGTGAAACAAACATGCTGTAAATAACACAACTGGGGAAAACACATGCATACACAGCAGAAGAACAAAATTGTGGAAAAACACATGCATACAGAGCAGAAGAACAAATTGTGGAAAAACACATGCATACAGAGCAGAAGAAGAACAAAACTGGAAAAACACATGCATACAGAGCAGAAGAACAAAACTGTGGAAAAACACATACATACTATGAAGCATAAGAACAAATTATGGAAAAAACACACATACATACTCAGAGCAGAACCAACAAACTGGGAAAAAAAACATACATACAAGAGCAGAAGAAACAAACTGTGCAAAACACATAATATGAGCATACACAATTATGGAAAAAACACATACATACAGAGCAGAAAGAACAAAACTGTGGAAAAAACACATACATACAGAGTGGAAGTATAAAAACGTGAAAAACACATACATACAACATAGTGGAAGTACATACGAAACGGGAAAAACACATACACACACAGTGGAAGTACAAATAAAGAGGAAAATCACATACACACAGAGCATATGTACACAACATGGGTGAAAACCCATCCATACAGAGCAGAAGTGTCATTTTCAGAGCCTACAGTGAAAATGCATGCCACTCTGAAACAGAATGAAAGACACTACCAGTATATACAGTGACTAAAAACAATTCATGTGACTTTCACTTTACACAATGCAGTAAATTACGATGAAAATAATTCATGATATAATCAATGCAATTAACTGCTACCAAAGTCCTTAACATCTTCTGTCTAAATGAAGAACTTTCTATACTACTACAGTACTATGACAAAACACATGATCCGCATGTCAATCTGAAAACTTAAAAACTTTCAACACATCTTCTGCTCTTTCACACACCACACACACACACACCCCATTCTTCGTTAACCGGATCCCTTTCACAAAATCTAAACACAGGCAGTCAAAAAAAGAAGAGGTGCCCCTTCACTGGAAAAGTTAAAAACAAGAAAAGAATTACCTGTCACTTAAATTAAACATCAAGCAGAGCTCTCACAAAAATGTGGCTTGGATGAGGTTTGGTGCTGCATCACAATCAGTCGTGGGCAGATTTTCATCATCACTTGTAAAAGCAAAAACAAGAAAAATAATTACCTGTCCACTTAAAAAATAGCAAACATCAAGCAGAGCTCTTTTTGAAAAAAAAGTAAAAAACCTTTACACCAAATTTCCAACCTGTATCTCTGTCCAACTTGTGTCTTTTGTGAAACGCCAAGTTGGGTGACCATTCCTTGAGAAACAAGGTTGGTGACAGTGCTCATTACAACAAAAATGCCAACCTGTAGCAGAATGCCTGCAATGAATGTACACAAGGGCATGACACAACAATAATTGCCATCCAATTCTTTGATCACAGCTCAGTGTTTTTGTGAATACACTTTACACCACACATTTCATTGCATGTATGTAAAACGAATATTTTTGTGAATAATAAAGTTGGGTGAAGTTCCTGCCTGAGAAACAAGGCTGGTGCTTTGCTCATTAAAAACATTCATGCCCATACGCAGCATCAATGCTGCTTCATGTAAAAATTCATGACAGAATCAATACACATGATGTTTGTTTTTTTTTTTCAAAGTTTAAAAAAGTTAACATCAAGCACTCACACACACACACTACACTTAGGACCACAACCTACAATAAGAAAATCCAGACTGTATTTTAAGTCAGAAGTCTCACACACCATCCTCTGAATAATCATATGATAATGATAAATAAAATGGCACATTAAACACAGAACGCTTCGACATGTACAGTTTTTCATTCGTTACAAAAATATACAATGTAGAACTCAGAATGAACAGAAATTGTTGTGTTACACCCATGTTTCAATACTGGTAGTAATATAGTATCTTTCAAAAAAAAAAAGTATCTTTCAAAAACAAAAAAACAAAAAAACCTAGGGGGAAAACAAAAACTAGGGGGAAAAACATGCTATGCAAGCTAAAAGCGTCTATGTGCTAAAAAGCGTCTATGTCAAAGCTAACTGCAACAAAATCATGTCAACTGCAACAGAAATCAAGGGACCACTCTGACATGCATCAGCCAGAAACAATTCATAAGACAATCACATTTACTCAATTGTAGTGAATGACAAAAACAATTCATGACACAATCAACACACTACAATTATTATTTTCAAAGTCTTGCTCCTCCACATCGCTTCTGTCAAAGTGAACTGGCTACACTACAGTGCTTTAACACACAATACATGACCACAAAGGGACCATCGAAAAGAAATCCCACACTCTCCCCCTTAGATCACAAGTCTCACAAGCCATCTCTTCAGTTATCCTATAACAAAATGATGAATACAATGCAATTAACACACAACTGTGCATACGAGCACAGAACAAACTATGGGAAAACACATGCACACACAGTGGAAGTACACACGGGAAACAAAACCACATACACATACACCACAGTCGAAGAAGTACAAAATAAGAGGGAAAATCACATACACACAGAGCATATGTACAAAAACGGTGCGAGAACCCATGCCACAGAGCAGACAGTGTCATTTTTCAGAGAGCTTACAGTGAAATGCATGCCACTCTGAAACAGAATGAATGACACTTTTTATGCCAGTGACTAAAAACAATTCATGTGACATTCACTTTACATTTACACAGTGCAGTGAAAAACTGAAAACAATTCATGATATGATCAATGCAAACAATTGCTACCAAAGTCATTATCAGCTTCTGTCGAAGAAGAAGAAGAACTTTTCTACACTACAGTACTATGACAAAACACATGATCCGCATGTCACCTTCTGAAAAACTTTAAACATCTTCTGCTCTTTCACACACACACACACACACACACACACACACAACACTCCTTACCCCTAAACACAAGGCAGTAAAAAGAAGAGGTGCCCATGGGCTCCTTTTAAAACTGGATTCAGCTTTCACAAAATGACACTGGCTTGGATGAGGTTTGGTGTGCTGCATCATCATAATCATCGTCGTGGGCAGATTCTCATCATCACTGTAAAAACAAAAACATGAAAAAAAATTACCTGTCACTTAAATAGCAAACATCAAGCAGAGCTCTTTAAAAAAAAAAAAAAAAAAAAAAAAAAAGTAAGACAAACTCCAACCTGCATCTTTGTCTAACCTCTGTCTTTAGGTCAGAACTCTGACAAGCTATTCCTTGAGCAAGTTGTATAATGAATGATAATACAGAGCACATCAACACACAAACTTAGCGCATGCACAACAAAAATGCCATAATATTCTTTGAGTATAGCTCAGTTGTTTGTTAATGAAATATCTTTACACCCAAACAATTTCAATATAATATAGCTGTATGTAAAACAACTTTTGTGAATAATAAATTTGGGAAAGGCATGCATATATTAAGAAACAGAGTTAGTGACAGTGCTCATTACAAAAACACGCAATGCCAACCTGTTACAGAATGCCTGCAATGAATGTAAACAATTCATGACACAATCAATACACATGATGTCATCCGAAGCTTTTATCAAAGTTTAAAAGTTTTCTGCACACACACACACACACACACACCACACACACACACACCGTACGCACGCACACACACACGCACACACAACTACACGCACGCACACACCCCTACCTTCTTGTAAAACTGAAAACAGCTTTCAGAAGTTCCTGCCCAGACAAGGTCTGCTTTTGCATTAAAAATCATCCCACACAGATCAGCTTCACTTCACTGAAAAAAAAAAAAAAAAAGAGAGAAAAATTATCATTTTGTTTTAAACAGCTAAACATCAAGCAGAGGCTCTCTTCAAATAATTCTATTAGGACCACACCTACAAAAAAAAAAATCCAGACTGTGATTTTTTTGGTCAGGTCTCACATGCCATCCTCTGAATGAATCACAATGATGATGATACAATACACACTAATACAATACACACTCAGTTCAAACACAAAGCTTTGACATGTACAGTTTCATCTGTACAAAATCTGCTGACACCCCCATGTTTCAACTACTGTTAGTAACATTAGTAATCTTTCAAAAAGGAAAAAAAAAGACCTTGGGGGAAAAAAGCATGCATGCAGGCTGAAAGAGTCTTTGTCAAAGCTAACAAGAAAAACACATGCCAGCCTGCAACAGAATCAAGGACAACTTTTACCAGCATCAGCCATTCATAAACAATTCATGAAGACTATCAACAGAACAATCAAGGACACTTTTACACCAGCATCAGCCAGGAACAATTCATAAGACTATCAACAGAATCAAGGACACTTTTACCAGCATCAGCCAGGAACAATTCATAAGACTATCAACAGATTCAAGGACACTTTTACCAGCATCATCAGCCAGGACCAATTCATAAGACTAACACAGATTCAAGGACACTTTTACCAGCATCAGCCGGGAACAATTCATAAGACACAACAGATTCAAGGACACTTTGACATGCATCAGCCAGAAACAATTCATAAGACTATCACATTACTCAATGCAGTGAATGACAAAAACAATTCCTGACATAATCAACACACACAATTATTTTCAAAGCCATTCACAGCTTCTGTCAAAGTGAAGAACTGGCTACACTAGAGTGCTTTCACAACATATATGACCCCAAGGGACCATATCAGGGCTGTCGCCTCCTCAGTCAATTCCCTACACATAGATAAACACACACACACACACACACACAAACAAATAAATAACAGAGATGTTCTTGAACACAAAAAAAGACCGCACACCGCAAGGTATTTACTACACATTCACACACATACACACTAGGAGATACTCACCAACATCTGTTGCCTTAACTGTTTTCACCCTTTTCATCTGTTTTGATGGAGTATCATGTCGCTTACAGCTAAGCCGACCGTGAGGGCCCACACTAGGGCTATTATCTTGTCAAAGCTCAGCAAAGCTGTTAAAACAAAGCCACACAAACACACACATGTAACTTAATAAAACAGATTTCCTAAACCATGCTAAAATACTTTCACTCTTTCTTCTTCTTCATGAAATAGAATCTCTTTCAGGAAATGAAAATCTGACACAAATCTCTTTCACAGAGCCTGCAATAAAGAAAATGCACCACTGAAACAATGGTGGAAATATCTCTGAACATTCTTTTTTCAAAGATTCTGAAATGCCCTAAAGCAATGGTCATCTCCCCAGAGGTTGGTCATTTCCACTGAAGGTTGGTAATTTCATGTGGAATGAATTGAAGCTAGACTGGACTGGGGCTGGCCTAGCCTAAATGCTCTATTCAATCAATAACAACTATTTTGCTGTGAGACACTTACCACATCCTGCTGTCCTCATCATCTTTGTACTGCAAACATCTTGGCCTGCCTGGATGTTCCACTCTGCAAACGCAGTTTTGAAAATTTGAATTCAACTGCTACCTGAAACAAATGCAAACTGTGTACACCACACACACACAAAGGGACCGTGCTACTTACCAGCAGAAGATCCAAGTCCACAATGGCTGTCACTCCTGATGTCCTGAAAAACTCTCCGTTCAGCTGGCCCCCCTGACCTGGGGTACTCTTCCTCACCTGCAATGATTCAGCATATACTGGTGTGATTTAGGAACTACTGATGACTTTCTGAATTTACATGCAGTACATTACACCTTGAAACACTAACTCTCTCCCACACAAGTATCAGTCAGTTTTCCCATTTACAAAGCAGAACTGTTCAACACCTACCAGGCTCTTCAGTGTGGTTTTCTGAGCGGATTCTTTAAGAGACCTCTTCATTAGAAGAATGTATTCATTCTGAATTCAGGAATCACTGAATCACACATGTTGAGTTAATATGCATAATCCCCCAAACAATACTGCCTCTCTGTAATAACCACTCACTCGCACACATACTGCATGCACCTCTCCCTGTCCCTGTGTAGTCATTTTGAGATGCCCTGCATACAAAAACACAACTAAGAGACATCCAACAATAATATTATCCCTAAACATGTGGCTATCCACAAG
>JADBJO010032729.1:5000-10000 GCA_016801955.1 Conus betulinus
TGCGTAATGGTTTTAGTTTTCAACAACTTTTTTCCTCTCCACACTTTCGTTTTGTTTAATTCTACTACCTTTCGCTGGCTGCTTTAAGGGTGCTGTTGGATTCTTTTTTGAACCCTTGGCGGTCGGAACACCACAGAATTATGGACTGTGGTTTGTGTCTCTATCTGACGCCAAGAGCATAGACACGATTAGCCGTGTCTCTCTTGACGAGTCCGATTCAGCGGACGAAAGGCCTCGGAGCAGGCGATACATATAGATCTGCCTTCGAGAGAAGACGTCGGAGCAGGCAATACATATAGATCTACCTTCGAGAGAGATTGCGATAGTTTCCTCATGAAAGGGGTTTTCATATTTGTGATATATACGTTTTCCCATTTACTTCATCTATTTTTTTTTCTTTCCATTTCAAATCTTGCCAAATCATTACTATAATGATGGAAGAATTGATAATCTCCACGTGTTTTTCCCCACTACTTACTTGTTTCAACAGGAATTATTACGCGCGAATTGAAAACTGGCCTAGTAAATGCAATTAACGAGACTTTCGTGGGATCAACGTCAGATAGAAAACTGCCACTGATGCCAATATCTTTTGAAAACAATAGTTGGAGCATCAAGAGTCTACTCTGTATGGAGTAGTTCCTACTAACTGTGGAGTAATTCGTACTCCCTCACGCAGTTCTCTGTGCTTCACTGACCTCTAGCACCGAGTGTCACGTGCTTATATAGTTTGTACTCGTAGCACGTAGAAGTTTTGCCCTTCATACGTCATGATTTCTCCCTCTATGTGTATTACTTCATACTTTGCACTTGATAGTTTGCACATGTACGCAATATTTAGTGGTGTGCGCCACCTTCGCTCGTAATTGTTGTCTTTGGCTCGCTGTAGTTTGTCGTTCGCACGCAGTGCATCGTCCTTCGTAGCAGCAGCAGCTCGCAGGGAACACTCGTAGACTGAGTGCTGCAGACCACTTCCTATCTCTGGCATGAAGAAAACTATCGTGTCTGCGAATGCTTTTAGTGTGATGATGATGCCGTGTGGGCTGCCTGCCCGATGAAGTGGAATAAGAGGCAAGGGACCCAGAGCACAAGTGACGTGCTTGGGAAGGAGGCAGGGATGGAGGGTATGTGGGAGGGATGGAGATGGACAAGGGAGGGGAGGGGGGGCATAGCATGAAGGTGCTGGCAAAAAAGATTGAATTGTGTGTGTGTGTGTGTGTGTGTGTGTGTGTGTGTAACTGGGGGAGGGGGGGGGGGGGGGAGGAGGAGACCTTGGGGAAGGTTTGGGAGATGTTTATTTCCACGATACCAAAAAACTAGGAGAAGGAGAGGAGGCGAGGAGAGGGGAAAGGGTAATGGAAAGGGGGCAAGGATGAAGAAAGAACAGGTTGGGAGGGGGGGGGGGGGGGGGCATAAAGAAGTGGCTACACCTTTGCATGAATAAGGAAATATTTCTCCATAAAGTTTATAAGGACCCCCCTCCCCCCAAAAAAAATCAAACAAACAAACAAACAAAAACAAACCAACAACAGACAAATAAAAAAATAAAATAAACCAACCCGCCCAAAAAAAGCTCAGTGAGCTTGAAGACTTTCTCAAAGTGGTGTGCTTGCAGGCGTGCACATTTTTGTTTTTTTTTACAACATGCTTTCCTTCATTTTCAAACTGTGTTCTATTCAGACAGAAACGAACACAACCACCCGTCTC
This sequence comes from Conus betulinus, assembly GCA_016801955.1. Classification (NCBI taxonomy): domain Eukaryota; kingdom Metazoa; phylum Mollusca; class Gastropoda; order Neogastropoda; family Conidae; genus Conus; species Conus betulinus. The sequence continues at coordinate 6,708 of JADBJO010032729.1, forward strand.
TCTGTCTGTAATATAACTATAGCATTCAAGTGTATTCCCACTTCTTTTCGTGAAGCTGCAAGAGTATCTGTAACAGATTCTGAGGGCATACATCTGCAATGGAAGATGCCCTAGTTGAGTGGTCAGGGGTACAGATTTGCAGGCAGAGGAGGGGCCATGGGTTTCAGATGTGGAGAGGGGGATTGACTTTTTTTTTTTCCTCTTTTTCTTCTTCTTCTTCTTCTTCTTCTTCTTTCTCATTCTCTCTCTCTCTCTCTCACTCTCTCTCTCTCTCTCTCTCTCTCTCTCTCGGGGCGATCGGGAAATGGCGGCAAGCACACAGGTACTCGAGTGAGCTCTGCCATTTCTAGTGAATCCAGGAGTACAGCAAAATGATCGATTTGAACTTGTGGAGAGCCCGCATAGGGCGTTTTCATTATTCTGTGCGTTGCGCGACAAAGATGGCGGATATGTGTTCAGAGGTGAGGTGCAGTGCCACCGCTTTGTCAGTGACCGACGTGCTCGTGCTCGTGTTGTACTTCTTGGCCGGCTTCGTGATGGCATTGCTAGTGTGTGCGAAAGAGAACGTTTCATCGCTTACATCCTTCGATTCATTCGTGTGGAATGTAAAAAACACGGACAGTGCCATAGCTAACACTGTTACCCTCACCGACGTCACGGGTCACTCCTTTGTTTACATTGAGACCCAGGAGCATTTTCGTTGGAGCCTACAGTGTGTGTGTGTGTGTCAACTCTCTCTGCGCTGTGTGTTGCCAACATCGTGTTCACACTGTGGAAACTTTTGCTGTGTGGGACGTCGAATCGAACCCAGGTCCTGTCAGTCCCAGTAAGTCACACAGCGTGAGTGACGCAGAGGTGGGGTATCTGTTGGTGATGGCAGTACGGTTGACAACACTCCTGTTGACCTCATGACCCAGATAAGAATAACCATGAACGAACACACCTCTCTGATTAGAAACGACCTCTCTACTATTAAGTCGGAACTCTCTGCTGTTAAAGATCGCTGTGACGAGATAAACGACAGGTGCAACCGACTGGAGCAGGAAAACAAACAGTTAGCATCGACAGTGTCTGACATGACAGCGGATATTACGATTTATTTTCCGAGTGTCAAGTGAACAGTGCAACAATGAGAAGTCAGTCCGAACAGATTAATGACATGAAGGAAGAAATTAATCAATTAAACATGGAGATTGACAAACTGGAAGAATTCTCTCGCCGTGACAACCTCCGTTTGTTTGGCATTCCTCATGTGAGTGACAGTGAAAACTATGACACATGTGCGCACTAGTGGTGGATACATTAAACAGTGTGGAAGGACCTAAACAGTTCACAACACAAGATATTGTGCGTGCTCATCGGGTTGGTGCTGCAAAACCAAGGACAATGATTGTAAAATTTCGCGAATGGAGAGACAAACTGACAATTTTACAAAATAAAGACTATCGATCGAAATTAGAAGCCAACGGTATTCGTGTTGCTACAGACTTGACAAAAAGGCAATCTAGTATTAAAGCCCAAGCTAGACTTGAAGGGAAATCCGCCTATTTCGTGAAGGGTCGCTTAGTTATCGGTCCAAAACGTCCTGATCCGAGAACCTTTTCCGAAGTCGTCACAGGAAAGCACATGGCCGATTCCGGTAGTCAACCAGAGAAACAAAAGGGGGCGTGTCCCAACACTACTGACAGATTAAACGCCATTCGGAATTCCCCTTCTCCCAACCACATGACCTGTCATGACCCAGTTTCTTCGCGAGATATAAACAGAAAGAGAAACGAACCAGTCCCGTGACAGTGCTGAGCGGAGTGGGAGTGGGAGGGGAGGTGGGAACAGTTCAAAGAGAGGGGGTAGCAATGTACGCAATGCACGTGGCGGTAAAGCGTCGGCGCAATATCGACTGCAGTCGGGATGCGAACATATCTGTCAAATAATGTTACCCCCCCCCCCCCTCCTCCCCATCTAACAATTTCCGTACACTACGATCTGGGTCAACAAACCGCTAGGACAGGCACGGCCATCTGATACGCAGTTTCACTTTTCTGAATTATAATGTCGAAAACCTGTTTAATAAATTGAATGATGCATGCTTTATGAATTATGTTAGTACTTTTGACTTTGCTTGTTTTACTGAAACCTTTGTGGGTAATTCTTTTGATTTTTGCAATGTGTTCCCTGATTTTTGTTAAATTTAGTGCCCCCGCAAAACGTTTATCCAAACATGGAAGAAACTCAGGTGGTGTTCTCTGATAATCAAGAACATATTTTCTCCGTATGCAAAACAAGTGCATGTGGGATGCGATAATTTAGTTTGCGTTGCGTCAGACTAGATAGAATATTATTCGGTTTGCCGAAAGATTTGTTAGTTGTTGCTTGTTATATTCCCCCAGAAGGTAGTCCATTCTATAATAACTATTTAGTGAAAGACGGAATTGAAAAGATGGAAGAATGCTTGTTGCCATAATAGAGAGAGAAATGATGTTTGTTTATTGCTTTGTGGTGATTTTAACGCAAGAACTGGGTGTGAACAAGCAAATTTTGAAAATATGACGAATGTATTTAATGATGATGATGATGATGATGATGATGATGATGATGATAGTGATGATAATGATGCTGATGTAAATATCACGAAAAAAAGTTTAAAGATGGTGTTTTAAATAGGTTTGGGGACTCTTTGTTAAGTATGTGTTTGCTTTTCGATCTCTATATTCTGAATGGTTGTTCTATAAGCGACCGACCCCCATGGAGAATTTACCTTTATTTCCACTCAAGGTTCAAGTGTCATCGATTATTTTATTGTTTCCCCTGATTTGATATATTTTTGTGATGTTAGCATTGGTGATTGCTTGCACTCATGGCACCTACCTGTGGAGCTGAAATGGAAGAGTGGATACGCTGAGAAGATGGAACAGAGAGAGTGCGAACGCTTGGAAGAGAGAGATTGTGTGGTCGGATGAAAAGTGCCAGTTATACAAAGATGAGTTAGAATCAGATTACTTCAAAGAATGTATGGAAAAAGTGTCTAGTGTTATGAATACCGACATAAATGAAAGTGTTGATCTGTTTGTTAAATCACTGTATGGAGCAGCGGCATGCATGGTAAGAATGGTGGGGAGAGTGAAGAAGACTGTGGATGATTGGTTCGATGTGGAATGTAAAAAGAAAAAGAGTGAAGTCAAACGCCTTCTTCAAAGTCATCGCAGAGCAAAGACCAATTTAGATGATCGTAGGAATGCTTATGTAAAGGCACGAAAGGAATACATTGAACTAGGGAAGAAAAAAGAAAACGATCA
>JADBJO010032730.1:2500-15387 GCA_016801955.1 Conus betulinus
TGGATTTAAACCAGTTGTGTTCCCGTTGCACACAGGTAATTTTAATACTGCGGCAAGTTGTAGAGGAATTCCGTAGTGAAATATTGATGATAAACTGAATGCCATTGTAACTAACAGAGAAGGTCTCAAAATTACGTGTTGGACAATCTTAACTCCTGAATGTTCAGAGGATTTAACTAACTTAATCAACGATAGATCGCATGTATAAATTCATGGTATATGTGTAAAAGCAGATTTGTTTAGTTAAGAGTTGAAGGTTCCACTCATTGTGTTTTAAAAGGCCTTTGATTTTGTCTCTGTGTTATTCTTTGGTATGTTTTTTGGTGGTTTTTTTCCAAACGGACTGAAGGTGAAGTGTGTATCAGTGAGCAATGAGCGTGTTTAACTTTGTAAAATCCAGAGTGAAAAATGGCGCGTCTCTCTCTCTCTCTCTCTCTCTCTCTCTCTCTCTCTCTCTCTCTCTCTCTCTCTCTCTCTCTCTCTCTCTCTCTCTCTCTGTATGTATGTATGTATGTACTTATATATATATATATATATATATATATATATATATATATATATATATATATATATATATATGTGTGTGTGTGTGTGTGTGTGTGTGTGTGTGTGTGTGTGTGTGTGTGTGTGTTGTGAGTGTGTGTGTGTGTGTGTGTGTGTGTGTGTGTGTGTGTGTGTGTGAGTACACGCATATATATGATATTATATGTATATGTATTTATATATGTTTATAGATAGATAGATAGATAGATAGATAGATAGATAGATAGATAGATAGATAGATAGATATACTTTACAACTAGAGCTGAGCCAGCAGGATTATGTGAGCAGTCCTACATTATTTTCACTTTCTTTGTTGATAAATAGACATCAGAGAAGTAATAAATGGCATGGTGCAAAGTTTGATATTTTCAACCGTATTGTAGCTTATTGTATTGCATTAAGATTTCAAAAGGCATTTGTTTACAGTTTTCATTCACTTAAAGTAAGTAAACATAGATATAAAAGAATCTTAATGTTTAGAAAGGGAAGATATCACGCTTCAACAGGAAGGTCGCTGCATAATGGAATAGCTATGTATGTGGTATATATGCTGAAAAGCACGTGGGTATGTGATTTTCAAAGGCCAGAGTTTTAATTCTCGAACTCGTTCTTCAGTGTTTTTATCTCTCTCTCTCTCTCCTCTCCTCTCTCTCTCTCTCTCTCTCTCTCTCTCTCTCTCTCTCACACACACACACACAGAGCTAGAAAAAAAAGGTGGGGAGAGGAGACGATTGGACGGGAATGGGAGCGATAGGTGGAGGGTCAGTGGGAATAAGGGGGAGAGTGAGTGACGAAAGAGAAACACAGACCAGACAAAACAGTTGGAAATCACCGGCAAGGAATTAATTGGGAAAATGTTTTCCATGTAGCGGACATGTTGAAGGATGGCTTTTCAGCGCGAAATGAGAAACGAGAAGAAACCTTTCTACTTACGTTAAAGGGCTGGCTGACATAGAGACCATAGACGGGTGGGGGGGGGATGATGAAGAGTAGGGGAGTAGGAGGGCAGGGGGAGTATAGGGAAACGGGAGCAGGTATGAGTAAAGGGGGAAGTGGGGGGGGGGGGGGAACTAATTGACCAAAGTCTTATGTTCACCGCAGACGGAAGTTTTCAGGGAAGGCTGGAGACAGATCGACTGGCAAGAGACGACGCAGCATGTGATGACTGAAGAAAGAAAACAGCCTGTTGGTCTGTATTTACTGCACGGAGTGTCTGCACCAAAGTTACTGTCTGCAGTGCTGCTGGTAATTGTCAACGTGTTCGCTAGTCATGCAGGCTGAAAGGAGCGAAGGGAGGGACGGACTTAAGAAAAACTGTGTTGCATGCTAGATTAGTTGGAACCATTGGCCTGTAACAGACTACTACTACTACTATCACTGAGTGGTATTTACGAAGTGTGAAATTGTGCTGAACGATGAAAATGATGATGCGGTGTGCTTGAACAAGCGTGGAAAGAAAGAAAGAGATAGAGAGAGGGAGAGAGAGAGAGAGAGATGGGGGTAGAGGTAATGGGTGAGGGGGAGAGATGGAGAGAGAGTGCGGTCAGGGTAAGGAGAGAGAGAGAGAGAGAGAGAGAGAGAGAGAGAGAGAGCAGAGACAAGGTGTTAAGAAAGGTGTTAAAAAGGACTCGTTGTTAACCATTTTACCTGAATGAAAAAAAGAATTGAAGCATTACTTTGAATGTAAAGGATCGTACGGGGGTGGCAGTTTTTTTTTTTTCTTTCCATATTTCATATTTAAATGAACCTTCATGATCTTTAGAAGCAACAACCTGAGATTTGAAAGAGCATTGAGAAGAGTGCATACTCCCACCAAAAATTGAACGCATTCTGGGTCCTCCTTCTGACTCGGTTCATGAGTAAACACCAAATTGTTCCACCAGGGGAAGTAATAAAAGGTTTGGACTGAAAGAGCTACCTTCCATTGGCTTTTTTTATACAGAAAGTGGAAAAATACGAAATGTCAACGTTTATATCATTTAAAGTTGTCGATATTCCATGAAGATATGCTATAGTTGTCAGTCCGTAACAGCAGCTTCACATTATTCATGTTCAGTGTAATATCTACAAAGGTCTTGCTCGACAGATTCAGGATCTACCCTTTGGTCTCAACCTTGTCGAAATGAACTCCATTTGTTTGTAGGAGAGCGAAATAATCCTGTCAACGCTGATACGTGGTTAATTATTCTGGGAATGCAATGTGTGATATAGGCGGTATGGCTGCACAGAGCTTGTGTTCATTTTGTACTCTGGTTGAGAATGTGACTTTAGAGAGGAAAGAGAGTCATTGTCTAAAACGATACATGTGAAAAATATTGATCGTGTCATAAAGCTGATTATTGAACCTCTGTGAGAGAGGTGGATTTAGTGTGAAAGCAGTGAGAGAGACCGGTTTGTGAATGGGACTGGAGAGAGGTGTACTTTACCGCTGATTCGAAGACGGAGATGCAAAGCGTCGTGGCGTGTAACAAGGACAAGACGTGAGACGCGCGAAAGTACTTTAAGATTGCAAGGCAAGCCTCCAGGACTTTTCAGGCCAGAGGCACTGAAAGGATTCTTTTCCGTACGTTGCTACCGGACAGCAGGCATATAAATAGTGTTCCTCGGATGTCGCGGATTGTTGGTTTAAGTATCGTTCGGATTATTTCCTTCTTGGTTTCCGCAAGACGTAAGTTCTGAGAAGTTGGAAGACATACATTTTCCGCTGGTCACGCTGGAGCACAGTAAAGCAAATAGTGTCGTTCGGACATCGCAGATCGTTCTTCTTCGTTTCCGCCAGAAGAAAAAAGTTCTGAAGAGCGCCGAACATACATTTTCCTCTGTGCGCGTGGATTAGTTTGGGAGAGCAGGCTTCGTCGAGACAATTTGAGGCTTGCGTGACATCAGTGCTGCTGAAGTAAAAGTTTAGGATGGAGGTAAGGTAACCTGAGGGAAAGTACTTGTGCATGGATTTACAGGACATATCACCCACATACAAAGCGATCAGACTGACCGAGAGCGTGTCTAGAGAGAGAGAGAGAGAGAGGGGGGGGGGGGGGGAGGGCGGGCAGGCAGGCAGGCAAACAAGCAGACAAATAGATGAAAGGACAGTGTCACATGACGGGTCTCTGCACCCACATTCACATGCAAAGACAATCATGCGTCCCGCACGCAATCACACATCTGACTCTCCTTCTGTCATTAAGCAGTTGAAAATACTATTTAAATTCTTCCCTGGAAAAAAAAAACATGAAAATTATTTTTCCTTTCTTTTTGTGCCTTGCTCTTTTGGCGTGCAGGGGTTTTAATCTCTCATTTTTTTTCTCTTTGGCTAACACACACACACACACACACACACACACACACACACACACACACACACACACACACACACACACACACACATATATATATATATATATATATATATATATATATATATGGGGTAGAATTTTGAAATGATTTCGATTACGAGCAATAAACGATAATTGTTTATTGCTCTAAATTATTTAGAATGTTAGAATCGCGAAAATTAAAAAAAAAAAAAGCTTGTATTGAAAGTTATCAAAATTTGTTCACGCATCTCATGCTCAAACTAGAATCAGCAATGACTGGTTTTTTTAACTTTCTCTTTTCTTTTCTTTCTTCTTGTCTGCTGCCTTCGCCAAATGTGCCAGGCAATCTACTGTTTCCCCAAGAGCTCCCCGGCAAATCCAGTGTCGCGTGAAATCTGGGAACGTGATATCTGGGAAGGCTTCCCAGATATCACAGACTTTTTCGGAACGCGTTCCCAAAATGTACTGTGATATCTGGGAAGGCCCGTGATACCTCGGAGCATAGTCTTTCAGCGTACAGAAAGGCAGCAGATTGAGAGAGAGAGAGAGAGAGAGAGAGAGAGAGAGAGAGAGAGAGAGAGAGAGAGAGAGAGAGAGAGTATGTGCGTGTATCCTATCTTTGCAGGCTGTTTCTGACATTCTTTCTGAATGAAATTTGTCAGGAAGAAAAAATGTTTCGATGAGTAAATCAAGCACCCATTCCCTTCAGAAACAGAAGACTTATGAATAAGAGTTAATTCGAGCGCCTATCTCCTTAGGGGATGTATGTGCAGCAGCTGACTGCTGGTGATTTGAAATTGGATTGGAGTTCATGAAGAGAAGCAGTGCTTGAAAAAAAAAGATACTTGCGATTCGATAGAACAGAAAGGCAATGGTGATGAGAGTGAAAACCACTATTCCCATGATGACAACCATGCCATTTGTCTCAACAGGTGAGATTATGACGGCACAAAGGACATTAAAAGCCTTGAATGGGATGGCGGTGATGGTGATGGTGATGGAATCATCATGTGAGATGGTCAGAAGTGCATGTGTACCGGATTCGTTTATGGATTGTAGAAGAAAGCTGTTTAATACTTTGTTCGATAGAGGCGTGCTCCCTGAAATGTGGACGAAACCAATTTGTTCTCCCATTATGTAGAGATGATGGCCCGCAGGATGATCGATTACTTAAAGACAGAAGTCTGCTTGCAGTTTGCCGGTCATCCGTAATTGCGCATCGGCCCAGTGTCGGCTGCTACAATCCTCGACAGCGAGCTGATCACGGGTAAACAGATTTCGTCTTATGACGTGATCAGATCGTCGACATGTTGACAGAATATCACACACACACACACACACACACACACACACACACACACACACACACACACACACACACACACACACACACACACACACACACACACACACGCACACACACACGCACACACTCATACACACACACACACACACACACACACACACACACACACACACACACACAACCAACGGGAGTGGGGGGGGGGAGAGAGAGAGAGAGAGAGAGAGAGAGAGAGAGAGAGAGAGCGTACTAATGTGATTGGCAGAACACAGGATATACAGAGCTCTACGTCTGTTTTAGCTCTGTGCATTGGAAACTGTTGTGACTGTAATGATGGTGGATGTATACATTGCTTCGGCCTGGCTTACATTAGACCGATGTAGTACGTTCTGATGCTCCGGCATCTGGTCGTAGCTCAGAATGAGTAAAAAAAAATCAGAAATATTTGCTTCTGTCCTTGAATAATTAGATTGTATTGCTGCCGTCTGTTCTGTTCACTCTGAAATAATGTCGCTGCTTGTGATTTTCAGAACAGACTTTCTGTGCCCACACGAATGGCATACAATCATATCAGGAGATTCCAAAACTGATTTCTCAACTTTCTACCACACAGACAGTACAAATAAAAGTCGACACCATGATCAGAAATAAACATCATTAGGCTGACCGTCCTAGCAAGAAAAAACTCTCCGAAAACAGCTGGATCGTCCATATCAAGGAATGTAACAGTGACGTTACACACTGCCCTCGGTACTGTCAGGACAACAAATGCAGCACTTAAAATGATCACGGGCACTGCTGAGGAAGACAGCTTCCCTCGTCTGGATTCCAGACTGCCTCGTACAGGAAGACGACGGCCTGTGCTGACAGTTCTGACATGCTTCCAGAGGAGAACACTGCTGCTGACGACCATCAGGATAAAAGGTAGAACACAGCCTTCAGCCAAGTACATCCATGGCCAGACCATGTCAAAGAACCATTTGTATGCTTCCGTGTTAGTGTCACAGCAGTAACAGTTCTCTACATCCCGATCGAATCCATAGAGAGTGTGACAGTGGATCAGAGTGATAACAACAATTAATGTTCCGGCAGCAGCACGTGACTTTGCCTTCGTCCACAAGGCATTGACACGATGTGGCCACAGGAGAGAAACTGCTCTTAACACAATCAGTGCCGCAAGCGTCCATGGAGACAAAACTGACGTCGTGATTACGATCAGTTTATTCGTTTTACACAGCCAGGAACTCTGGTCTTCTATTTTCGGCACATTAAACACAGTAGTGAGCCACATTGGTAGCGGCAGTGATATCAAATTTAACTGGTCAGACCAACAGAACTTGAAACAAAACACTCACACTTGATGCAGGAAGACGATGCATGATCACAATGAGAATAAAATTTCCGAACATTCCAAACACTAGCATGATAGGCATACACCATTTGGAAATCTGTGCGGAGGTATGTATAAATGGTTCGTACAAATCACGCCGTACATCCTCATTCCATTTCCATTCAGGAGTGGTTTCAGTCATATTAGTTCAGTTCAAGAGATGTTGGAGTGTTTTATTTCACGGTGAAGACAGTCTTCCTATGTCACATTTGGCGGGGAGTGCACCAGGGCTGATAACAGGTCTGTAGGGAAGGTCGAGCTGCCAGCACTGAAACACATCATTAGAATTATGTGGAATGAAAAAAGACACTGACCACGCAAAATAAGAGACAGAGCCAGAGAGAGAGCCAGAGAGAGAGAGAGACAGACAGACAGACAGACAGACAGGCAGAGACAGAAGAGTGAGAGGGGAGGGAGGGAGAAAGAGAGAGAAGGGGAGGGGGAGAGCAAGAGAGAGGAGAGAGAGAGAGAGAGAGAGAGAGAGAGAGAGAGAGAGAGAGAATAAAAGAAGTAGGCATAGTACACGCACACACGCGCGCGCGCGCGCGCGTGCGCGCGCACAGACAGACGCACACGCACATACGCACGCACGCACGCACACAAACATTATCTCTTTGCATCTCTTTGTCTCTCCCTCTCTCTCTAACTTTCTCTCTCTTGCTCGCTCTCTCCCTCCCTCCCGTACTCATCTCTCTTGCTCCTAGTAAATTAACAACTAAAACGAGAGAGAGAGAGAGAGAGAGAGACACCGAGATGTGTGTGATAGCGGTGTTTGAAGTGGTCTGGATATTTTTTTTCTTTTCCTTCTTGTCTTTGAGTTGTCCTAAATGGCACAGAAGCTGCAGGTTGTTTACTGTCTGTCCCAGCCATGATCGTTTATGTCCTGGGCGAGTGCCTTTTGCTTCGTTGACTGCGGCATGTACTGAGTTTGGGGGATTTTCGAGTGCTCTGAAATATGCCTTCACCTGTTCTAGTTTGTGTCTTGCCTGCATTGAAGGAAAAGTCTAGCAGGTATCACAGAGTTTCAGCTGATGTATCCTTCGTGGTTTGCAAGATCAGTCTCATTGTTTTATTTTGAATACTTTCAAATTTAAGGAGATTGCTCTTGGACAGTGTTGTAAGCCCTTATGCATAATCAACCGCAATAAGAGCAAGTGCGTGATGAAGTCGGTAGAGATGGCGCTGTTCAGTGTCTTTAGGTCCCATTGCTTTCATGGCAGACAGGACCTCTTTGCATTTAAGAGCAATATTCTCAACATGTTTTCTGAAAGCAAGCATTCAGTTAAATCATATACCCAGACAGCGTAGGTTGTCAGTTCTTTTAATTGACATTCCATTGAAGGGCGGAGAAAGATGAAAAAATAACAGAGAATTTCTGCAGTTTCATAAAACGAATCGTGAGAAAGCAGATGAAAAAGATAGTTGACAAACAGGAGAAGGTACTGAAGATTCAATACTCACGGAAATAGAGGTAATTGCATAATTATATGAAGAGCTGTGTAAATGTAGAGATCTGGAAGAATGTGAACTTGAGGATCTGGCAAAAAAAAAATCAACATCGTCAGAAGAAGCAGCTGTTTCACTGGGAAGTGACATAAATAACATGCAGTTTCTTGTGTAATATAAACAAAAAAAAAAATGAAGATATATATAGACGGTATCATTGCCAGTATTCCCTCCACACTGATATACTTATCGTTTTTTTTTGTTTTGTTTTGTTTGTGTTGTTTTTTAAGAATATTGTTATCTTCAGAGCAATATAATTTTCAGAAAAGACTTTTTCTGTCCAAGTGAAAGAGGCTAAATCATATGATTCGATTCCAAAATTGAGTTCTCAGCATTCTACCTGTTAGGAAATACAAATAAAAGTTGACAGCACTGTTAGATGCCAAACAGGATGGAGCTGACCGCTTCAAAAACAGTGTATTTTCCGTTAGAATCGGGTCGTCCATATCGATATATGCATATGTAACATTATATACAGTTCTCGGTGCTGTCAGGACAAGAAATGCGGCACTTAAAGAGATCAGGGTCATTGTCAATGAAGACACCTTCTCTTGTCTGGATTCCTGAGTGGTTTGTTGGAGAGAAAAGGCGGCCGTCAGGACTGACAGAACTGACAAGTGTCCACAGTAGAACACTGTTGCTGATGACAATCAAGATGAAAGGTAAACAGGAGCGTAAAGTTAAGTCTACCCAAGACCAGACCATGTCGAAAAACCACAGATATAATTCAGAAGCATGTTGATTACATTCATATTGGTCTTCGTCAAAATCAAATCCATAGAGAATGTGACAGTGGATCAGAGAGATAAAGACGATCAATAAACCAGCAAGAGCTCGTGACTTTGTCTTCGTCCACACAGCACTGACATGATGTGGCCACAACACAGAAGCTGCTTTGCATGGTGAGTGCCACAAGCACCCATGGGGGACAAAACTCCTGTGGTGATTTCCATGAAATGGCACACTTTGCAAGGCCAGGAACCCTGGTCGCCAATATCCGGGACTTTTTCGAATTCAATGTGGAGCCATACCATTAGTGGGTTTAGTATCAAATACAACTGGTCAGACCAAGCTAGAGCTTGGAGCAAAACACTCAAATTGGATGTCGTAAGCCGATGCATGATCAGAATAATCATGCCATTTCCAAAGATTCCAAAGCACAGCACAATAGGTAACCCAACTTTCAAGATCATCTCTGCGGTAATTACAAATGGTCCGTATAATTCATCCCATACATCATCATCCCATTCCCATTCCGGACTGTACTCAGACATCCTGATTTTGCTCAGTGGTGTTGAAGGTTATCTGGTACCTCAGTTTACACCGAAGACTGCCTCCTCAATGTCCAATTTGCGAGGAGAGGGCAAGAAGGTGGATGATAGTCCAGTGTGCGATGAGGATCAAGCTGCCAGTTTTGGAAAATGTCATCGGACCTTCATCTTTTACAGCACGACTTTCTCTCGACACGGTGGCCATAAAATGTCTCACATTTGCAAAACATGGAACAACTCACAAGCCAAATGACAGAGAGAGAGAGAGAGAGAGAGAGAGAGAGATTGAGGGAGAGATTGAGGGAGAGAGAGAGAGAGAGAGAGAGAGAGAGAGAGAGAGAGAGAGAGAGAGGGGAGGAAATGTGTGGGGGAGGTGGTGATGAGGGTGGGAGTGGTGGGGTAGTGGTGGTGGTGATGAGGTGGTGGTGGTGGTGGTGTGGTGTGTGTGTGTGTGTGTGTGTGCTTGCTTGCGCTTGCTTGCTTGCTTGCTTGCTTGTGTGTGTACTTGAGAAAGAGGGATGCTTTCATTTGAAGGGCAACATCCACTTTAAAGGGGGCATTGCGCGTATACTTGATTCAAAATCTATTGACACAGCGTCAGATTGAAAGATGAAGCAGTTATTAAATGTGTAGTATGCACGATTATTGAAATTGATTTTTTGTTCAATTTGGTATCAGTGAGCTTCATGAATACGCATTCTGGTCAACAATATGAAAAGGTGTTCATACCCAGCAGTTTCTTACTTGCGTCACAAACAAATATTCAGGGAAAAACATTTTTCCCTTCTTTCTCACGGTGGTCCTCATGTACAAGTTTTGTCACAAACCCCAAGCGAAGTTTGTTCGTAGGTAAAAATGAAGAAAATAGGACACAGAACAGAATATGAATTTATTTCGCTGTGTTGGCAATCGATTAATCGTTTTCACACAACAAGAGCTTTAACAATAACCACAATATCACATCACAAACAAATGGGGATAAATCTTGCACCGAAACTGAAAATCAAGAACACGAAAACAGCGAGGGTATATAAACGCATAAAGAAAAAATGCGCTCAAAAGGGTGATTTTAGAAGAAAGGGTGTCAATACAGATGCAAAGTTTAGTCGAGCAGCTTAAACGGAAGATCGCATGATGCCAAGAGTGCATGCAGTTCTGTGGAGTGTGCTTTCCCTTTAGATCTGCGGTTATCAGTCGACCAGTCTGAGAAGGACATCTAGTTTGTCAGGAACGAAATGCTGATTGGTTCTTGAAGTTTGCCTTCCATATTTGTGATCATGGAGTGAAACCCGAAGAAACCCGTGCAAGTCAATCTGAAGCGGGCATGACAATAACAAGCAAGCGTTTGTCGAATGTCAGTTTTGTTTCCAGCCATCACAACTAGAAATATCGCCCGAAGAGACTGACGAAAGGCCAGATCATTGTTATGCGAAGTTTATTTACAGGAAGAGGGTCGGGGAACTAGAAGCGGCCAGCCCTTGTTCCCATCAAAATCCAAGCAAAACACCAACTTTGTGATTCAAATTACCGCCGCTTGTCGGCATATTCATTATCACGTGACCATGCCTTGAAGTGTCCAGTTCCATGTTCGAACCATCTTCGACACAGAAGTGGTCAAGGTTGAAAGAAAAAAATTAGAATAAAAGAGTACCACACACTGACGAAACAATCCTGACCATCTTTGCGTGTGAAAATCACCAGAACTTTTTGTTTGGGTATGAAATTCTAAAACATTTTAATTTGGGAGCATGAAAAGTTATAAATTTAAATGAAATCTTGAACGACGACGACGACAACACAACAACAACAACAAAAGTGATAATAATAATGGGTATAATAATAACAATAATAATGATAACATAATGATAATAACAACAATAATATATGATAATAATATGATGATGATGATGATGATGATGATGATGATGATGATGATAAGAATGCAACAACTACTGCCACTACTACTACCACTGCTATTTACTACTACTACTGTTGCTGCTGCTGCTGTTAGTACTACTCCTGCTACCACTACTGCCGCTACTAGGACTACTACTGCTGCAGTTACTACTACTACTGCTGCTGCTAGCTGCTTATTACTACTACCACCGCCACCATTAGCACTGCAACAACTACTACTAATATTACCACTTCCGCTGCTGCTGCTGCTTCTTGTACACCTGATAAAAGTAATAATCTAAATCAAGAAGAAAAAGCACCCAGTCAATAAATCAATTAATAGCTTATAGCAGTAAAGAAAACCTGAATTAATGTGATTTGTCTTGCAAAGAGAAGACCCAATGGGTCAAAATGCGTAGTGTTTGTTTGCACATTCGTTGGTCCTTTGATGGGGGCTCTGTTATTCCCCTTTCGTCTTATTGTTCTGTCTTGTTTATTTTCTTTCAAACACAAGTAAAATACTGTATCTGAAGATCTTCCGACAAGTCATCTTGTAGGTCTGGTGAGATCAGCCCCAGCTATCGTATATAAGAGAGCACTGAGCAGTCTGTACACCCACGACTCATTCATCATCTGTCAGTCCGCGTCGCAGTGCATATGCCACCGACCCTCGGACTTACAGTCGTACTTGTTACGAGATAATGAAGCACAACGGTCATCACCGATACACGTTAGTCCGCGCGATGTGTTAGTTAATTTACAGCCCAGCTGAGGATGACCACAGTTTTAGGAGACCATTATCTACTTGTCGACCTCTTGAAGCCTGTCGCGTTGCGCCATACTTGTGCCCAGTGTTTACCAGACTGAGCGTCCTGAATGTTCTCAGCTCAGTCCTGAAGACACCGAGCGATCCGATTCTTAAAGGTGCATTCTGAATTAGTCTTGGAGTTTTTCGGTCCTCAAGGTACGATCAGCAATCATGTTGGCGGTCTTTGAGGGGATATCTGACATTGTTCTACAGTAAACTAAAAGCACTTGAAAGCAACATGCATTGAACATTTGGTGTGAATGGTCAATGGAATTATTTCCTTAAAAAAAATAGAAACCCACCTTTCAGTTCTAAGATAAATATATCGGTTTGGTAGTATCCACAACAAATATGATTGTTGGTGGCTGTACCTTGTACAAGAACAAAGGAAATTAAGAGTAGATAAAGAACAAGATTTTATGTAGAAAAAAAATGTGAACCAGCATTTTGAAAAATCTGTTTCGCTCTGCAGTCCCCTCTTTTAACTGGAAATCCATATTCAGAAATTAATCAGGAACACCTCTACTCTGTCTCGATCCACCCACCCTTCACTCCCCATCTTCTCCTTTCAACCTCTTTCCTTTCACATCTCTCTCTCTCTCTCTCTCTCTCTCCTCTCTCTCTCTCTGACTGCTGGCTATCTGTCAGCCTCTTTCTCCTCCCTTGTTTCTTTACTCAGTCCCTTTAAGATCTCTGTCTTTAGATCTCTGTCAGATCCTTTTAACATTCCAATCGGTGTAAATCAATTTCCCTCACTGTCTGCCTGCTCGGGTGTGTTTGGTTGAAAATATTTGTACGAAAGATAAATAAATGCCAGCATATATCATTGATCTCTTTATTGACATTTAATTTCAGT
>JADBJO010032731.1:0-15386 GCA_016801955.1 Conus betulinus
TTGTCTGTCTGTCCTGTCTCTGTGTCCATCAATCCACAAATTCGAGTCTCTCTCTCTCTCTCAGCTCTCTTCTCGCTCTATCAACTCGCTCCATACTCTCTCTCTCTCTCTCTCTCTCTCTCTCCTCTCTCACCCTTTCTCTCCTCTCAATCTCGCTCAGTCCCCTCCTCCCCCACTCTCCGCTGCTCCTCTCCCCATCTCTCTCTCCACTCCACCCCCCCCGCCCCCCCCCCCCCCCGTTTTAGCTTCATTATACCTCCTATTGTGTCTCTCACCCCCCCAGGGTATACGGGATGCCGTTCCCAGTGTGCCAGACAGGCTGGTTTTTGGTTTAGGAGTGAGGCAGGGGGCCGAACCACGCCGGGGTGGAGACAGTTTTGTAACGGGTGGCGACAGGCCTCGGATTCCACCCGGTTCTTGGCCCAATCCACCCCGATCGGCTGAGTCGTCTCTCTCTCTCTCTCTCTCTCCTCTCTCTCTCTCTCTCTCTCTCTCTCTCTCTCTCAGTCCGTTATGTGGCAGTCCTGTGTGTGTTGTCCCTGGCTCAACTAGAGCGTGAACCATCAAGCGGACGGAAGCAGAAGAATGGGGAAACAAAGAAAATGTCAGCCAGCACCGTCTGTCTAAGTCTACGTCTCTGTCTCGTCATGTCTGTCCGTCATTCTCTCCTCCTCCCCCCATCTGTCTGTCTGTCTGCTTTCTCTTCTGTCTGTCTGTCTCATGTCTCTCTCTCCTGGTCCGTCTCTGGTCCTCTCGTCTCTCTTCTGTCTGTCTCTCATGGTATCTGTCTCCCAGTACGTTTTCATTACAGCCAGTATTCCCCCTCCCCCCCCTCCTCTGTGCTTCTCTCTTCTCCCATCCCTTCACACCTATCTCCTCTCCCTACCCCCCCTACCCCCCCCCACCCCCCCACCGCACCCTCCCTACAACACGTGCCCCTCTGCCTGTTGTCCTTCTGGACTCTCTATCTGCCCACCCCCCCCTCTCTCTCTCTCTTAGCTTTTCTCTCTCTTAATCCCCCTTCCCTTTCCCCTCTCTGCCTCACTCCCTGCCACCTGTTCACCCTCCCCAACACACACACACACACACACATAGAGGCGCGCGCGTGCGCGTGTTGCGCGAAAAAAAGAAAGAAAAAAAGAGAAGAAAGAAGGAAAAAAAAAAAACCCTGTCACAAGTCTCTATACGCTCATACTGTCGTCAACACAAAGTCACGGCCAGGTAGTCCGTTTCAATCCAATACATCCATCAAATCTTTTGACTACATTTGCAGCAAGTCAGTTTCAATCTAATGCATCCATCAAAGACAACAGTTTCGCCAGTCAGTTTCAATTTAATACATACATCAAATCTTTATGTTGACATATGCGGCGCGCCCCGTTTCAAGCATACGCGCGCGCGCGCGCGTATGTATTTGTGTTTGTGTGTGTGTGTGTGTGTGTGTCGTATGCTCCCTTGCGCATGTTCACATGAGAGACTAGATGTTCACACAAGGGGAACAAAGGCGAACTTACGTGTCAGTGTAACATGATTATGTTGCGTAAGCTAGCGTAGAAATAACGCAATACACGGCCAGGCACACGAAAGCACGCGCGCGCGCGCGCGTGTGTGTAAGTGTGCGTATTAATATATCTGCAGCAAATCTGTTCAAAACTGCTAGAATTTTTAATGATGCACATAGACACACGCAGACCACACACACACACACACACACACGCGCGCGCGACGTACGTACGTGCACAAGCGCGCGCGCGCACACCACACACACACACACACACACACACACACTGACATAGGTACCCACGCGTGCGCGCATGCACACACACATACACACACACGCGCGTGAGCGCGCGCGCGCATTGACATAGGTACAACACGCGCCCCGCGCATGCACACGCATATACACACACACACACAAAGACACACACACACACACACGCACACTCAAACCTATTTCAAGGACGATGCGACTCTCCGCATTTTTCGACCCAGCCCCCCCCCCCCACCCCCCCCCCCCCCCCCCACCACCACCACCCCCCACCTCACCATCCCTTTCTCCCTCACTCACCATCCACGTCATCCTCACCACCCCACCACTACCCCCTCTCACCCCGTCTCCCTCCTCCGCCGACCCTGCCCCTTACTTACCCCCCCCCCCCCCCCCCCCCCTCTCTCCTCCACAGTCCCGCCCCTCCCTTTCCCCCATTTTCAGGGTGGATGGACAAGCCCCGCACATTTTTTGTCAGCGTGCGTGAGCCGAGGTCTGTTATTTCTCGCTTCGCTTGCTGTAAAGGAGACGTGCTGAGGAATGGTAATGATATGATGTTGGGTCTTGTGACAGCACGTTAACTAACAGCAGAGGATATGTATTTCTATCTATATCGGTCTGTTGTTTGGGTGGTGGTTTTCGGGCGTAACGGACAGTTTAAAATCTTTTTATTTTTCTTTCGGTGGCTTTTTTTTTTTTCCTTTCAAAACGAGCCAACATGTTTAAGCAAAGTTGTTTGAGAGCTAGCGAGCGCAGACTTGATGGGAGGGCGAACGAGGTAGGGAAGGTTAATAATTCGAAGGACGTGAGCATTTTCTTTTTTTTTTTTCTTTTTTTTTTTTCTTTTCTTTTTTTTCCTTTTTTTTTTTTTTTTTTTTGCTTTTTTTCTTTTTCTTTTTTCCTTTTTTCCCTTTTGGTTGCTGTAGTCCACTGTTTATTTCTACACTGCTGTTGTACGTTTACCCTGGTACGAATCAACATCAAACTACGCACATACACGCGCGCGCGCGCGCGCGCGCACACACACACACCCACACACACACACAACACGCGTACACATACAAACAAGCACACACACACACACACACCACACCACACCACACACACACACACACACACGCAAACACACACATGCGTGCGCACGCAAACACAGACGCACGCACACATATACAGACATATATACTCACATACAAGCATGGAGGACAGACAGACAGACAGACAGGCGTACACACACATACACCACACACACACACACACTGTACACGCGTTTTACTTAACAAAAATATTAGGAAGGCGGACAAAATGCGCGCGCGCGCGCGCGGCGAGAGAGAGAAGAGAGAGAGAGAGAGGAGAGAGAGAGAGAGAGAGAGAGGAGAAACAGCAGAGAGAGACAGAGAGAGTAAAACAGAGAGAAACAGACAGACAGACAAAACAGGCAGAGGATAGATAGAAACAGAGACGGGAGGAAGAAGAAGAAGACCCGACGTCGACGTTACGGCGACGACGACGACGACGATGACGACGACGAAGAAGAAGAAGAACGTAGAGGAACTTGACTGTTTGAAAGAGGAACTGATTGAGAGAAGAGAGAAGGAACAAGGAACAGTACAGAAATAATAATTTCAGACCGGCAAAAAAAAACACAACACAAAACAAACAAAAAAACAAAAACAAACAAAAACAAAAGAACATGCAAAGTAACATCTATTTAGTACACAATACACAACGGACATGTTGAATTGTCAACAGAGAATACACCTTCCTCACATGTCCCTGACTGCCAGAGAGCGAGAGAGAGAGAAGAGAGGAGAGAGAGACGAGAGAGAGAGAGAAAAGAGGAGGAGAGACGAGAGACAGACAGACCGACAGAGGCAGACAGACAGACAGAGACGGGCAGACAAAGACAGAGACAGACAGAAATCCTTCGAAGATGAAAACCTCACGATCATTATTAAAAAAAAAAAAAAAAAGCGAAACACCTCTCCATCAATCACACAGACAGACACAGACACAGACAGACAGACAAACAGACAGAGACACACAGAGACAGGCAGACAGAGATCTGCCGAAAAGAAACGACCTCACAATCTTCACGAGAAAAAGAACACTTCTCTATCAAATCTATCGAAAGGAAACTGCTCTCTCTTGTCGTGTCGTCCTCTGTCTGTCTGTCTGTCTGTCTGTCTCTGTCTCTCTGTCTGTCTCTCTCTCTCTCTCTGTACAACTCGCCGCACGGGGACGGAACGAACGGACTCCTCCTTTTACTCACGTCGCTTACGTCTTGTGTCAAATCAGGAGGTCAGTTTTCTACATAATCAGTTTTCCGGCTACAAGCAGTAAAACCCCCTCCTCGAGTTCCGCTTTCTACCCCAGTGTTGTTGGTGGTTCGCGCCGCTTTGGACGCGTTTCTGTCTCTTCTGAGTTTTTTACGTGACGTTTCCTTGTGTTGGGTTTCAGGGGAATGACTTGAACAGAAACAAACGCCGTGTGCTTGTGTCATTGTTCTTGTGTTCCGTAATGGATCCTCTTTATGTGTGTGCCCCCGTCTCTCTCTCCTCCTCTCTCTCTCTCCTCTCACCTCTCTCTCTCTCTCTCTCATCTCTCATCCGTTCCCGTCCGGTTCAGAGTCTGCGTTTTTCGGAAGCAGAGAACTGATGTCCTTCAAGGCTGCGAGTTTAAGGCTTTTTATTGCTTACAGATAGTAAACGAGTGTGTGTTCATATCTCGCACGCGTGCCTGCGTGCGTGCGTGCGCGCGGTGTGTGTGTGTGTGTTGTGTGTGTGTGTGTGTGTGTGTGTGTTGTGTGTGTTGTTGTGTTGTGTGTGTGTGTGTGGTGGTGTGGTTTGTGGTGATTGGGTGGTGGTGGTGTGGTGGTGGGGTGGTGGTGGTGTGGGTGGTGTGGTTGTGTTGTGTGTGTGTGTGTGTGTGTGACTTTCGTTTTTGCTGTTGAACTTTTTATTCATCAAGTGTATAGTCTTCCAGAAACACAATGCATAACCCATGTTAAAGTGAACCTGATGGTCATGACTGACACAGTATCAGCGTATCTACCCCCGATGCCCCCCCCCTCTCTCTCTCTCTCTCTCTCTCCTCTCTCTCTCTCTCTCTCACTCTCTCTCTCTCTCTCTCTCCGTATTTTGGGAGTCTTGGTAAGAGAGAGAGAGAGAGAGAGAGAGAGAGAGAGAGAGAGAGAGAGAGAGAGAGAGAGAGAAGGTATACACATGTATTCTAGCAACAGCAACAACACACACACACACAAAATAAGAGGCATACACACACATACACATACGAACTCGCGTGCGTTCACACGCACACCACCACATACGAACTCAGCGTGCGTTCACACGCACACACACCACCACACACACAGATGCATTCACACAGCACACGCACACACGCACCCACACACACACAACACACACCACACAACACACTTGCACTCACGCACGCACGCACGCACCGCACAACACACACACCCACACACACACACACACACCACACACACACCACATCTAAGTACCACACGCACACCAACGCCATGACTTTGCCGTTCATCCTTCGTCCGGCCAATGTCGGACACACCCTATCACTGTGATCATTACTGACAGACCTGGGTGTTGGCGACACGCAAAACCTTACTCAGTCAGTCAATAGAAAGTCCGCCTGTCCGTCAGTTTTGACTGTTTCCCTCTCTGTTCTGTTGTGTGTGTGTGTGTGTGTGTGTGTGTGTGGTGTGTGTGTGTGTGTGTGTGAATTTTGCGTGCGTGCGTGCGTGCTGTGCGTGCGTGCGTGTTTGCGTGTGTGTTGTGTGTGTGTGGTGTGGTGAGTGTGAGTGTGTGTGTGTGTTGTGTGCGCGCGCGCGCGCGCGCGTGCGTGCGAGTGTGCGTGTGTGTGTGTGTGTGTGGTGTGTGTGTTGTGTGTGTGTGTGTGTGTGTTCAGGCGTCTTACTGGGCGTGCGTGTGCGTACTGAATAAAAATGGGTGTGCCTGTCAGTAAATACCCACTGAGAAGATAGAACAGATACAGAGAGAGAGAGAGAGAGAGAGAGAGAGAGAGAGAGAGAGGGCAGATAGAGAGATACAAAACACCAGCACAGATACACACACAGACACACACACATCACACAGACACAGATACATAAACACAGACACACACACACGACACACACACACCAAACACACACACACACACACACGACACAGACAGAAGAGAGAGAACGAAACGGTTATAAAAGTGGCACAAACAAAGGTTGACGGACAGAGAGATACGGATGCATGTTGAAAGACAAGAGAAAAAGACAGAGAAACAGACAACGGTACGGAAACACTTGCATAGACACACAAACGATACACACACAACACACTGCACACACACACACACACACAGACACCCACAGAAACACACACAGGGAGAGAGACGAGAGAGAGAGATATAGAGAGAGAGAGAGAGAGATGAACGAAATACATTAACAGCCTCCACCATCTACACACCACACACACACACCACACACACACACCACACACACTGACGGGGACGGATAATTAGACGTAAGAATTAAGGGTTTCCAGAGTGGAGGCTATCCATCAGATTTACAAACAGAGAAAAAAAAAGACATGAGGCTTAAGCTGTAAATGTTCATCAACTGGTGACATAAAGTATGGAGAAATAAGGCGTCAACAAAAGTATCCGACAGCCCATCACCTGAAGAAAATATATGGATATGTAAGGGATCTACAGACGACTGTTCACTTACAAAGAGAAATAGTGAGGAGAGAGGAGAGATTGAGAGAGAGGAGAGAGAGAGAGAGGAGATGAGGAGAGAGAGAGATAGAGAGAGAAAGAGAGAGAGGAGAGAGAGAGAGAGAGAGGGACGGAACGGTGTGAATCAATAAGCGTCTTTAATCAACAGGTCATTCATTCTATGCGGACAGACGCAGGGAGAAATAAGGTTTTGTAATTAACATTTCACGTACTGTTGACAGAAGGACGGGGAAACAAGACCTCTGTAGCAAATATCATATCACCGCCGCACACAGAAATACGTCGACAATCACCTCCTCCAAAAATGAGCACCTCCTCTTTGCGAGATAACCACACACAAAATTCTACAGAGATAAAAGAAGAGGAAACTACAGTGGGGAAGACTGCTCATATACTGCGAAAACTTCGCACCAACATTCCACACACGACAGGCACTGGACAGGGAATTCACACATGGGAGGGGGGGGGGGGGGGGGGGGGGGGGGGAGTGGAACGACCAAAGCTCTCACATGGTTTTGCTGCTCGGATTCTGGAGCAGAGACAACTGGACAGACACAGACCCAGCAGATGAGGTCAGCCAAGAACCTGGAGTCCGCCGGAGAAGTGTTGCCAACTTTTTTTTTTTTTTTTTTTTTTTTTTTTTTTTTTTTTTTTTGCTGTCCCACCTTACGTGCCACCTCAGTGGCATCGTACCTCCCGTTTTTTGCTCATTCCGACCTCCCGTCCACAGCCACAACCCGGCCCGGCCCCGCCGCAGCCCCTGCACCGGCAATCCACAAGGAGCAGTCTGTGTCAAGTCGTCAAGAGGCAACCCACCGTAGGAGACAGTGCACTGCTGCCGAGTCACTTCGTGGTGTTCAGTGGCGCCTGTTCTGATCCAGCATACGAAGGACGCCACCTACCAACCCCCTACGGAGCCGCGCGGTCATTGCGTCATTGAGTTTCTCCCTCCAGAGGGCGGCCACCACATCTGTCCAACGATGGCCCCCATAAATTTGCCGATACCGGTGACCTCGATGGAATCAAACCACGGCCACAGACGTGGAGAGGACATCGAAGCTGAGGTCACCATGAGAGCTGATCGATGATAATGGAAGATGGTGCAGATGATGCTACGGATTTCCATTTTGGTCTGAGATTACATGACAGGGCTGTACTCTTCGCTTCCTTTCATAATATATCCCGGCCCTCAACCAGGCCCGAGAGATGCAGACAACCCGCGAGAGTTGGCTGCAGGAAATTTGAGCAACACCAGAGACGCATCCATTGAAGTGGATGAAACTCGACTGTGTGGGTCCAGTCTTCCCGACTGAGCCGGTGGCAGCAAACTCAAACTCAGGGTACCGAGGCTGGTCGGGGCAGAAAAATCCCACATGGTTGCCCAGATGTTCCTCAGTACTTTCAATTAAGGCAATAGGGCAGATTCAAGTTCAGCTGAACAATCACAGGCCACGTGTGGAGAGACGCACGGTCTTACACAGTTAACTAATTCATCAACGGCCGACGACAGAAGTATGGCGTTAGATTTAAGTAAATGGGTAGGGGAGTATGTGTGTGTGTGTGGTGTGTGTGTGTGTGTGTGTGTGTGTGTGGTGGTGTGGGTGGTGAAGGGGGGGGGGGATGGGGGAGGGGAGATAGGGGATGGGGGAGAATCCAGTGATTCACCAGGAATGTCCCCACAACTGCGTCAACGGAGCGAGACGCTCTTTGATGTCTGTATAATGAATGAGATCAGAGATCTGGAGTGGTGGAGAGAAGAGAGAGTGAGGTGATGAGATATGTGCGTGCCCGCGCGCGCGCGTGTGCGCGTTGCGTGTGTGTGTGTGTGTAATGTGCGTGTGTGCGTGCGTGCGTGCGTGTGTGTGTGTGACAAGAATTGTCTAGCTTTGTATCTGAGAGTGGCAGGCACGGAAGGGTGTGGGGGTCAGTGGTGGTGGAGAGAAAGGGGTGAATGGTTTTTTTAGCGGGGGCTGGGGGGATCAGAGAGAGAGAGAGAGATAGGGTAGGGTGAAGGCGGCAGGGTTGGGGTTGGTTCTAAATGAGGATGACTCCAGTGTGTTGATTTGGTAGGTCGTTAGGTCGAAAATGATTTTGATGCACGTGCGGATCTCTCTCTCTCTCTCTCTCCTCTCTCTCTCTCTCTCTCTCTCTCTCTCTCTCTCTCTCTCCGTCGGTCAGTCAATCAGTCTGTCTGGCTGTCTGTCTGTCTGCCTTTGTGTCATCTCTTTCCTCTTTGCTTTTCGTCTCCCTTTCTGTCTGTCTGTCTGCTGTCTGCCTTATGTCACTCTGTAACACCCTCCCCCCCCCTCCACTCTCTTCCCGTCCACCCTACTCCCTTTTCTCTTGTCTTAAAACATCAGCACCACTCACAGTTAAATGGCATAGTTATAATATGAAGAAAACAAAAAATTGCCTTGACCATAGGGGCCCAGGTGCACTTGGCTTTTAAACTAACACAGCGTTGAGAGCAGGTTATGCATCTCTCTCTCTCTCTCTCTCTCTGTCCTCTCTGTATCTGTGAGTGTCAGGCACGGGCGAGTCAGAGTTATGAGTGACAACTCGAAGAAATGTCTCTCTCTCTCTCTCTCTCCCTCGTCGATTCTCTCTCTCTCTCTCTCTGTGTGTGTGTGTTGTGTGTGTGTGTGTGTGTGTGTGTGTGTGTGTGAGTGGCAGGCACGGAAAGGGCGATTCAGAGTTTTATGAGTGATAACTCGAAGAAAATGTTCATCTCTCTCTCTCTCCTCTCTCTCTCCTCTCTCCTCTACTCTCTCTCTCTCTCCTCTCACTCTCCAAGTACTTCCTTCTGACTTTTATCACTTAATATCCGGCCGTTGGCGAACCAAACTAACTGCACACCAAACCATTGCTTGCGTACAAATGGTAGCGCAGAATATGTTGATCGGACAGTTTCTGGTCGCTGATACCAGTTCATGTTTCATTGTAACACAGCAGGGCATGAGTGAAAAGAAGGAAAAAAACCTCACCATACTAAGCAACCAGCTTTCAAGCAGACTGAATAACAAATAAACCTGGATTAAAAAAATACACAAAGAATACTATGGCAGCCGTCACCGTAGGGGAGAGAGAGAGGAAGAGAGAGAGAGAGAGAGAGAGAGAGAAGAGAGAGAGAGAGAGAGAAACAGGCAGAGAGAGAGAGGGAGTAAGAGAGAGAGAGACAGAGAAAGAGACAAACACGGGCGAGTGTATCCACAAAAGTGCGTATCTCAGTGCCTGTATCACCTGGGATTATTGCCCTTCCCCCCACCCCCACCCCAACCCTCGCCCCTCCCCAACTCTCCACCTCCCCACCTTCTACTCCCTTCGACCGTCCCTATCTCCCACTCCTATACCATTGCCATCCCGATCAAAAGAAGGTGGGATTTCCCACACCCCGTCCCCCCCCCCCCCCCCCCCCCCCACCTTGTTTGTCCCGTATCACCAGAACCTGCCACCCCTACCCCTCACCCCCACCCCCTCCCCCTCCCCTCCCTAGCGATGTCCCATCCCCCCCGCCCCCCTTCCCTCTCATCCTATCCCCCGCCACCCCTATCTCGATACCTTTCCCCTGACAATGTCATGGAAGGCGTGACCTTGACTAAAAGGCCAGGCAGGCCGACCAGCCAGCCAGTTTGTCTTTTGACTGGTCAACGGAGAAGTAGCAGTAGTTCGGAATTCCATTCCACCTTAGGACGAACCCAGGACCAGGAAAAAAAAAAAAAAAAAAAACTTCGCTCAGTCCGTCGCCTGTCACACGCCGGGGGCTGAGTGAATTACTTTCCTATGACGAACCTCCCCAACCAACCCACTAACCAACTATCCCCCCTGCTATCCCCCCTCCTCCTCTTCACCCACCCCCCCCCCCCCCACTATCCTGTCCTGTTCCTCCCTTCTCCCTCCCAGCCACCTACCCCACCCCCCTTCCCTCCCTCCCTTCACCCCTCCCTCTCTCTCTCTCCTTCACCACTCCCCCGGCTCTGTCCAATCAGCTGTATTTCTTTGGCGGAGTCTCCGTGAAGTCTAAGATGTAATAGACAAGAGCCATGGTGTTTGTATCGAAGTCCGCTTCAATCATGGCGACAATACACGAGAGGAGGAGGGAGGATCTCTCGCCCGGCCGGCTGGCTGGCTGGCTGCGCGGGGACGGGATTGAAAGGGGAGGATGGGGAGTAGGAGAGTAGTAGTAGAAATGAGGGTCGGTGGTTAGGGGAAGGGGGGAGGGGCAAGTGGGGTGGGGGTGGGGCTGGTGTAGGGCCGCAGGGGTCCCCCCGACTTCATCTTGAATCCACACGATAAAAAGAAAAAGAAAAGAAAACGGTGCAGTGTTTCATGGTAGATATAAAACGGTCATCATGCCACTTGATTTTGAACCCACCATGTGTTATAGACACCACCAGCCTTCCTCTTCGTCTCCCCCGTCTCTAGGCTCCTTCACTCACACCCCTGTCCCCCCTCCCCCCACACCCCCCGCCCCCCCTTTTCTCTTAATTAATTAATTCTCTCTCTTCCCCCCCCCCCTTTTTCTATCTTTCCATCTCTCTCTCTCTCTCTCTCTCTCTCTCTCGTCTCTCTCTGTGCCCTACAACCCCTCTCTCTCTCTCTCTCTCCGCCCCTACACCTCTCTCTCCTCTCCCCGCCCGACACCCTCTCTCTCTCTCCGCCATACACCCCTCTCTCTCCTCTCTCTCTCCTCCCTACACCTCCTCTCTCCACCATACACCTCTCTCCTCTCCTCTCTCTCTCTCTGCCATACATATCTCTCTCTGTCTGTCTCTCCGCCATACGCCCCTCTCTCTCTCCGCCCTACATCCCCCTCTCCTCTCTATCCGGCCTACACCCTCTCTCTCTGCATTACAACCTCTCTCTCTCTCCGCCCTACACACTTCTCTCTCTCTCTCTCTCTCTCTCTCTCCACCCTACACCTCTCTCTCCTCTCCACCCTACACACCTCTCTCTCTCTCTCTCTCTGCCCTACAACCCCCTCTTCCTTCTCCACCCTACACCCCCTCTCCTTCTCCTCCGAAACACACCATCTCTCTCTCCGCCCTACACTTCTCCTCTCTCCGCCCTACACCTCTCTCTCTCTCTCTTCTCCACCTCCACCCCTCTCTCTCGTCCCGCCCTACATACTCTCTCTCTCTCTCCCGCCTACACCTCTCTCTCTCTCTCTCCGCCCTACACCTCTCTCTCCTCTCTCCGCCCTACACCTCTCTCTCTCTCCGCCGCCACACACCTCTCTCTCTCCTCTCTCCTCTCCGCCCTACACCTCTCTCTCTCTCTCGCCCTACACCCCTCTCTCTCTCTCCGCCCTATACACCTCTTCGCTCTCTCCTCTCTCACCCGCCCCTCTCTCCTCTCTCTCTCTCTCCGCCCTACACCACCTCTCTCTCTCTCTCTCTCCTCTCTCTCTCGTCCGCCCTACATAACCTCTCTCTCTCTCTCCGCCCTACAACCTCTCTCTCTCTCATCCGCCCTTACACCTCTCTCTCTCCTCCGCCCTACACCGTCTCTCTCTCCGCCCTATACACCACCTCTCTCTCTCCGCCCCCTACACCTCTCTCCTCTCTCCGCCCTACACCCTCTCTCTCTCTCTCCGCCCTATACACCACCTCTCTCTCTCCGCCCTACACACCTCTCTCTCCTCTCCGCCCTAACACCCTCTCTCTCTCTCTCGCCTCTCCCCTCTCTCTCTCCCTCTACCCCCTACACCTCTCTCTCTCTCCCGCCTACCCACTCCTCTCCTCTCTCTCTCCGCCCTACCCCTCTCTCTCTCTCTCTCTCCCCCCCTACTCCTCTCTCTCTCTCTCTCCGCCCTACATACCTCTCTCTCGCTCCTCCCTAACACCGCTCTCTCTCTCCGCCCTATACACCTCTCTCTCTCTCCGCCCTACACCATCTCTCTCTCTCTCCGCCCTACACCTCTCTCTCTCTCTCCGCCCTACACCTCTCTCTCTCTCCTCCCCTACACCTCTCTCTCTCTCTCTCTCCACCTCTCCTCCGCTCTCACACATCCCTCTCTCTCTCTCTCCGCCCTATACACCTCTCTCTCTCTCTCTCCGCCCTACACTCTTCTCTCTCTCTCTCCGCCCTACACCTCTCTCTCTCTCTCCCGCCCTATAACTCCCTCTCGCTCTCTCTCCTCCGCCCTACACCTCTCTCTCTCCGCCTATACTACCTCTCTCTCTCTCCGCCCTACACCTCTCTCTCTCTCCGCCCTATACACCCTCTCTCTCTCTCCCGCCCTTACACCTCTCTCTCCTCTACACCTCTCTCTCCGCCTCCACCTCTCTCTCTCACCTACCACCTCTCTCTCTTCTCCTCCGCCCCCCTATACACCCTCTCTCTCTCCGCCCTAACCGCTCTCTCGTCTCGCCCGCCATACACCTCTCTCTCTCCTCTCCGCCCTACACCCTCTCTTCTCTTCCGCCCTACACCCTCTCCCTCTCTCCGCCTACACCTCTCTCTCTTCTCCTCCGCCCTACACCTCTCTCTCTCTCCGCTCTATAACAATGCTCTTCTCTCTCTCCGCCCTACATACCTCTCCTCTCTCTCTCTCTGCTTCGCCTACCCTACCTCTCTCCGCCCTACCACTCTCTCGTCCTCCCTCCGTCAAACTCCTATCCTGCCCTACACCTCTCTCTCTTCGCAGTTACACCTCTTATCCGTCCTACACCCGAAACAACACCAACCCAAACACAATACAACACAGCTCACCACATTCTCCTCGCCTCCGGTCCTCTCTCCTCTCCTCCCTCTCTCTCTCCCTCCTCTCTCTCCTCTGCCCCTGGTTCTCTCTCC
Organism: Conus betulinus; assembly: GCA_016801955.1. Lineage (NCBI taxonomy): Eukaryota > Metazoa > Mollusca > Gastropoda > Neogastropoda > Conidae > Conus > Conus betulinus. The sequence goes on from JADBJO010032731.1 coordinate 13,325, forward strand.
GCCTCTCTTGAGGCCCGTGGTGCATGTTTTCCTCGCTAGAAACGGATCAGTTCTCTCGCAAACTGCCTATCAATGCACCGGTGTGATACAGCTCATTTCAGATCGGTCCGATTCTGATCCATAGATTCGTTTCACCCGGAACATGATTCATGGCCCATCATGCCGCCCGTCCCTGTTTTTTGTATCGGTCCATCATTGAAAGTCTTTCTCACTGTCCTACACCCCTGTCGTGGCACGGAACCTGTCCCAGCAGAGACAGGTCAAAGTAGAGAGAGAGAGAGGAGAGAGAGAGAAGAGGAGAGAAGATAGAAGAAATTTGGAGAGGTCTCAAGATCTCTACAACAAATCGTTAGGCTATAAAGGAAAAGGCCTTTGATATATTGTCCCACAATAATTTTATTACGCGAAGGCGAACGGCCCATTACAACCTGTAAGTAAATGGTTGCTTTTTTATATATATGCCCAGCCGAGAGCCGAAAGGGCCATCATCGAAGGTTGTCAAACCACGCGCTGATATCCAACACAAGGGGTCAGTCAAAATTTTTTTTTTCAAATATTTAAATCACACAACCTTTAAAAAAAAAAATAGACCTACAAAGAGAGCCAGAATCAAATGAACACAACCTTCCCTTTCAGCGCCAACCATCCACAACGTTTTTTCATCTTTTCCTTCTGGTAAGAAGATAACCACTTGCAATCAATGCCAAACACCCAGCCTGATAAATAACGGTTCTATTTCCTTGCCCATCAAGAAAAAAAAAAAAAAAAAAAAAAAAAAAAAATCCCACCGATTATACCAGCCGGCAAACTAGCCACTGTGTCTCAAACACCCAGCAAGCCGCGAAGCAGGTGTTTAGTCCGCTGCGTCGTGGACGACTCACCAGCTGGGAGGTCCTGGTTCGATTTCCCATTACTCCCATTACAGAAAGACACATACAACGCCATTTATTTTATAGGATATTCTTCTGTCCCTGTCTGCCCCGACAACCGGCTTTCCTCCCCCTACTAACCCAGAGCTTGAGTTTCGCTAAACGGGCTCAGTTGGGAAGGACTGGGACCCGAAGTCGGTCGACATGCACCCACTTTTCAGTCATGGATGCTTCTCATAGAGTGTTCCGCTCACATTTCCTGCCAAACCCTGCAATATGGTCCCCCCCTGTAGCTCCTCGGACCTGGTTGACGCCTAAAAAAAAAAAAAAAGTAGTGTAGCAAGTCAAAGCCCTGCCCTGCCACGCAGTCTTAACCAGAACGGAAATCCCGTTAGCGGTCATCTTCACCCTCATGCCTGATCGCTCAGAGACAATACAAGTTAATGTTTCAAGTCTGGTGTCCGCTTCAATGCCCTGCTGTCAGTGTTGCCCCCCGGTTTTCGGTTTCTCCTCCACGTCTAACACCCCAGTGATTTCGTGCTGATGGGTCGTCGGCATAAATCGCAAGAGAGCTCATGAGGGAGGGGGGGAACTCTCGCTGGAGTATGTGGTTCGCGCCCCTCCCGATGTGGTCGCGCCCTCCGGTCGAGGAAGACTCACGCAGCGGCTCCCACAAACTTGTCCCCTAACTGGCATCAGTAATGTGCTTTGGTTGTAGTGGTGTCGCTGGCGTATGGTCCGATCGGGGAAAAAACAGGAACCGCTGAACAGCACCGAAGTGACTCCGGCGGCAGTGCAGTTGTCCCTCCTCCGATGGTTGCCTCTTGAACGATCTGACAATTGACTGCTGTTCCCTGTGGCCTGGTTGCTGGTGCCAGGGCCTGTTGCAAAGACCAAATCTATGACTGGGGTTGTGGACGGGGGTGGAGCCGAAATAAGCGGCATGGGGGGTGGGGCGTTGCCCTGGGGGCTGGTGTTTGTGGAGGGGGGAGAGAGAGGCATGAGCGGTCACTGGGGGGGGAAGTAGCACAGATTGTACACCATTCCTATGTCTACTCGTTCCTGTTTTCTATTTTTTTTTTTTTTTTTTTTTTTTTTTTTTTTTTCAAAAGCGTTCTGGCTTATTATCACACCTGTTTTTCTTTTTTTTTTGCTTTCTTTCTTTATTTTTCATTCTAACAAGTTTTTTTTTT
>JADBJO010032732.1:7500-10000 GCA_016801955.1 Conus betulinus
TCTCTCTCCTCTCCTCTCTCTCTCTCCTCTCCTCTCTCTCTCTACTCAATCTCTCTGCCCCGCACTTTGGGCTCTCTCTCTCTCTCTCAAATCTCTCGTCCTCTCCTCACAGCTCTCTCTCTCCTCGCTCTCTCCTCTCTCCTCTCTCTCTCTCTCTCTCTCTCTCTCTCTCCTCTCTCTCTCTCTCCGTCTCTCCCCATCCAGGAGAGTCTCTCTCTCTCTAAGTTACTCAATTTCTGACCAGCACTTTGGGCTAATGCGTAGGTCAGACATCTGCTACGTCGTAGCCAGGAGAGTGGTCTCAAAATGGATGTGGTGTATATAGACTAGTCCACACGCAGTGACAACTTCTTGAAACCGGAAACTGTCCCTAAATAGATCCCTTTTGTTATTTCGTTTGTGATTATTAAGTATATATCTCTTGAGTCTCTGTGTGTGTGTGTGTGTGTGTGTGTGTGTGTGTGTGTGTGTGTGTGTGTGTGGTGTGTTTGAGAGAGAGAGAGAGAGAGAGAGGAGAGAAGTGACAAATCACGGCTACTAATCAGGATCTTCCATGGTTATCTGTGTAACAAGATAGTCCATTCACACTATAGATTGTATCACCAGTCATCTGAATCTTTGGTGATTTCTATGGGACAAGGCAGCTCGATCCTACAAGTTATTTTACAGCTGATTATTAGAGTCTTTGTGATTTTCAAAGTGATAATGCTGTCCTATCACACACGTGTCTAGGTGGACTTCTCATAGTGGAGATTTTCCCCGTTGTTCATCAGTCTTTAGTGGTTTCCACCACGAAATTTCGTACCAGTATTACAGTTCTTGTTAGCTTTCCTGAGACAAGACAGTCTACGCACACTAGATATATCTTCGCGCATTATTAGACTTTCGGGTTTGGAGAGTTTTCATGAGGCAGAACAGTGCAATCACATAAGAGATTTTATCACTGGCTATCAGTGTCCAAAAGTGGATTTTCGTGTGATAAAACAACTATATACTAGAGAGATTTCATTGCTTGTTACCAGTGACGCTGGTGGTTTCTCATATGAAAAGGCAGGGCAATCATTTGGGAGATTTTCACCACTAGTTTCCAACAGTCCCTGGTGTCTTTATGAGTGAAACTGGCCATCAGCAATGAAGATTTCATCGTTAGTCATTGTAGACCCTGGTGAGGTTCTTGTTGATTTTTCCATGTGACAACACAGTCCAGGCACACTTGTGATTGCACCATTAGTTACAAATGTCGTTAATGGTTTTCATGTACTACGACAAGCCTTTAATAGGGGGGATTTCACCGTTAGGTGTGATGGTCTTTGGCTGATCTGCATGTGAGAAAGAAAACATTCCAATTACACCAAAGATTTCAGTACACGGTATCAAAGTTCTTGCTGACGTTTCTTGTGACCACACGAAGCACACCCACTTGAGACCTGGCCGCTAGTCATCGAATCTTTGGTGGTTTTGCAATGTGGAAAGACAATGCAATTATGTGAGAGATTTTGGCCGATGGTTATCCGAATCCTGTGTGTTTTATGTGACCAAACTGTCTACCCAGTTTATAGACTCCATTGCTTGTTGCCAGGGTGTTTGCTGGTTCGCCATGTGTCAAAGCAGGCAAGGCGCACATTACCTGATTCGCCACTAGTCTTTGGAGATCTATGTGGGTTTTTTTTTTTAGAGACAAAGGCAGGCTACAGACATTGACGTTTTCACTCACCCTTGGGATTTCACCACTTATTATCAGAGTCCCCCAGTGTTTTTTTTTAAGTGACACAAGCAGGCCATTGTTAGTGACAACGCCACTGATGGTTATCCTAATCTTTGATGATTTTCAAGGTTATAAGTTAGTCCGCTTATTCAGGAGATTCCATCGTTATTTCATACCTCTTGGAGCATTTCTACACTAAAAGGCAGTCACTCATTCTGGAGATTTCAGTCATCGGAGACCTGATGATCTTCCGTGTGACAGGAGAGGCTAATCACAGTGACAAGCACATCCTTTGCTGTCCCAGTATTTGGCTTTTTAATGCAACAAGAACATTCACTCACACTGAAGATTTCATCGATGATCATTAGGATTAATGGTTTTCCCGAGTGGCAAGACAACCGTCTGGCACTGAAGATTTCATGACCGATCATTACAGTCTGGTGGTTCCATGGAGAGACAAAGCGGTCCAATCGCAGGTCGACAGGGGAGAAGAGGACTGACGACTTCCCGTACCCTGCCATTCGATAGGACAAAACGTGAGCAGCTCTGAACCCAGTGGCATTGGTGCCAGTCAGCATGAGATGAAGCAAATGTCTGACTCCAGGGAGGAGGGATGGCTTGGGCTGTAACTTTCTCCCCTCTTCCTCACCAGCTCTTTAACTGGTGATCGTAAGTTATACATTCACACACTCGTGTGACATTCTTCAACAATCAACAGCTGATCAAATGCCTTTGTTTCATGTGATGGTCTATCTTTTTTTTCGGTCTGTTAAAGACGTCAGTCTTCATCTGAAG